>BMAW01053634.1:4682-36587 GCA_019974015.1 Nephila pilipes | reverse complement strand
TCCTCATTACGCTTATTTTAAATGAAGTATGACATTAAAAAAAGGCTCAAAGGTATTCCGTCTTTCCTTTTTAATAATAGAAATAATTGAATAGTGAATATTTAAGGGCAATATAAGTTTACCTGCACATATACATAACTAAGGTGCTTTTAAGCACACAGACACACGATCACGATATACAAGCATTTTTGTTTCTACCCCTTTTGTAACATAAATAGAAATATAATACTTTTTGGGCCTAAGAATTAAAAAAAATAGAAATTGGTTTTGATTTATTTATGTATATGCCGACAGCAGCAGACAAAATTATTACTCAAGAGGGAAAAAAAGTATTACATTTTTCAATACATAATTTAGTAATATAAACTAAACCTCAAAAACGAAATTAATTAAAAATATTTGGAAGTGATTGTATATTTGAAAATAAAAATAATTAAATGAAAAATTGAAGACGAATATTGTATTCTGGTACAAAATTATAAATTGTCATGTTTTTTTTTTTTTTTTTTTTTTTTTTTTTACATATACAGTTTTCACTAAAAGACAAATTGAACTCCGAATGAATTGTTTTTCCATATTAATTTATTTTTCACCAACAACAAGGTATGAATAAAAACTGAATGGGTGCGTGGTAAAATTTATTAGTCATGTTACAAAATCACTACATCTCTCAAAGAGATGTTTATTCATCATTATTTCTTATGTACTCTGCTGCAAGTTGTGGTTTGGACTCTAAGACGCTTTTACAGATTTCTTGACTCAACTCGTTCCATACACAACGCACTTTCACTTGTTGTTCATTGCAGAGGTATTTTAAGAGAAGGGCCAAACGCATCCCCCAAACATTCATATTAGCCATCGTTTGACGTATTTTTCTAACTTTTTTTGAAGTTTTCAAAGAGGCATTAATGAAGTGCAACGATCGTCGGGCATCAGGTGAAATCACACTCTTTATCTAGATGTGTATTGAGTAACAGCAAATATTCCATCGTAACACTGACTGCATTGTCTCTACACTCGAGTGCTTTTGTTATCCTTACTAATATAAAAGTGAAACTCATCACAAAAGAGGGTATTAGTATCGTTCCGCATGTCTACGTACTACTCTTTTGTTATACCATTACAATATTTTGGGACGTTAGTGTGATGTTAGGAACAATTCCAGTAATAGTCTCCTTCCAACTAATCCAGATATATATAGCCGTGTGTTAATGGTACTGGCATTTACAAGACAATGCAGAAAGAACATCACTATATGTATTATATCAAGTATTGAAGCAGTTAATCTGGTTTGCTCTAACCAGACAATTCTTTGATATTCCTTACTTTTAGTCAGTGTAACTTGTCCTAAATATACTTGTGCTATAAATTCCTTTCACCCATTTCTGCCAACAGCGTTAAAATATAACAACACTCGACCTATTTTAAGGCGCATTGCAGCGGAATGGTCATTAGCTTCACGCATACCTACAATGTGACGCTTGTCACAGTCGTCCAACTGTTGAAAAGGCTGCTGTTTGTTTCCAAAGATATTCTACACTTCCAAGCTATAAATTTAATCCAAAAACACCATTTAGAATAAAAATTAAGCACTTCTAAGGAATTCATTAAATATCCACTGTGGCTATGTAATTCTCATGTTTGCTCACAGCATAGGTTAGTTGGTTGGTTGCTTTTAATATCGCACTAGCTATTGGTAGAAAGCCCACGGGAAACGAGCTAACCTATAAAGTTTACAGCTATACATAGGGTCACCGGGAGAAAGGCTCCATCATAAGTGTCTATGGTTAACTTTATGAGGCCTAAATATTACATCATGTTAATAATGACTTAAATCCATTTATTTGTAGTTCTTTCGTAGGTAGCTGCAAATTGAAAATTCGTAGGACTGTATCATTTTAAATTTATGCTACAGAATAAGAAGGAACATCCACATAAGTTGCTTCGATTATAACTTTGAATGAACAATTCTATTTACATTTTCCTTGAATTTGAGGGAATTAACGTTTCTTATATTAACATATAATTTATTTCCTTAAAAATTATGATTGATATTCCCAAAATAATGTTTCATTTTTTAAGTAACTCTACCTTTATTCAAGGTGTTTTCTATGTAATTATATATATTTAATAAATTTTCTTGTTTGGAAAGTTAACCCAGAAAACTTAAATTAAATGTTAAATGATAACTCAATAACACTTATTTAATTATTCATTTTATTCATATTTGTGGTATAAATTGAATGCGAAAGTATTTATATCATTCGATTGTTCATTGAGGAATAACTACTCAAGATATGTTTCCTGCTGTATAGAATATGCATGAAAATAGAAAAAAAATTGGTATTCAATGATATGAGAACTAGGATAAAGATGCAATATGTTTCGCAACAAGAAATATATTGCAGATGTGGCCAACTGTACTGCTTTTAGAAGCCACATTTCTGAAAGGAATATTTGAAAGAGGCATTTACTCAGATGGATAACAGATGGTAGTTGAAACCCTGAGTAGGATTTTGAAAATTGTTAATTTGAAAACTTTTAATGAGGAAATTTTTGGGTTCCCGTACATAACGGCCATATTCCACAAAGAAAATCGAGGATTGATGAATTTTGCGATTTATTTCCATCATGTATTTCCATAAGAGTTTTAAAGTTATGTTGGAAGAATAATTTGCTGTTAAGGAGGAAAATGAAAAATCAATATGTTCATCATATCGAATAAAGATGTCTCATTTCAAGACCAGTTATGATTAGCGAAACTTTGAGTCATATCTCTATTCATGCAGCTAACAATTTTCTACTGATTGAGAAATAAGACGAACTAAAAAATGGTTTTAAGAGAGCAAAATCAAGCAATCAAACCAAGGCTAAGTCAATGTATATTATGAAGACAGATGTAACGATAGAGAAAGTATATATTATGGTCTTCCAATACTGTTCTGGCAAAACACCTTTAAACTGAAGGAGAGCTCATAAAAATAAATAAAATAGAATTTATAAAATAATAGATCTCATAAACGAATTTCTGCTAGATCCAGAAAATAAAAAAAAAATTGCTCAAATTTTTCAAACAAATACATGCATCTGACACACTAGAGAAATACGAATTTCAGTTACTTCTGATTAAGATATAAATAACTTTCAAAAGGATTTGACGATGTGATGAGAACTGAGTGTGTCCTTAAAATAATCTCAGGGCATTGCATCCAACCCCAACTAACTGTATTTGTTCGTTATGCAAAAAAAAAAAAAAAAAAAAATTCTAGAAATGGAAAAAAACTATGAATCTTAGTGCAGTAAGGGATAAAGTCATTGAATAGATTTAAAAATACCCTTGATGGTGCATTTGGGGAAAACCTTTTAAACCAATTAAAAAATTAGTAAGAGTTTAAGCTGAATGCGCTCCAATTAGAGAAGTCCTATTAAAGGTGCTTTAGAAATTTTAAATTCTTATGCATCAGGCTCTAATTACTATTGTTTATTTCAATATTCACAGAGAGCACCCAGTGACAAAACATTTTAAATACCAATATGATCACATTGTGCAGGTAGTTTTAAAAATTATCAATTGCATGCGCTCCATCGTTAAACTCAGTGACAGTTCAAAGCATTTATACAAGAAATATAAATCGATGAGTTTCTGTGTGTTTCGCGGGATTGTTTAATACGATGTTGTAAGATAAGCAATATGCTAACACATTTATTTAATTTTGCAGAACCAATCATACAATTTATCATAGAAAAGGGGAAATCATTCTCAGAAGAGTAACATGCCAACTAGTTGATAGGTATGGCATTTTTCACAGATGTAGTGAAACATATCTGTATCATTAAATTGGTACCTGCAAGGATATGGTAAACTTATTTTTGATTTAGCACTGAATGCCTTCAGACAATTAAATTCTTCAAGAAAGTCCTAGTTCACTCATTTCCTTTCATTAATTTCCCGTTTTTTCTAAAATATTTTGGAAATCGTATCAGGTATTAAATTGTAAGTATGGTTATACATGTAAGTTGAACAGACTGACAAAAGATATTATTAATCAATTCACTGTCTTAAGAGCACTGAAGTCACCTTTAATATTTTTAAAAAACCCTTTTTTGTTGACATTGGGGTGGAGGAGAAGAATGAATGCCCCGTCTCGCCGCCACTTGCTGGTGATATTATGGCTGTATATTTGAAGCTACTGTAACTTCAAGATGAAGGATTGAAACCAGTAAAATAAAACAGTGGTTCAATGTTTGAGTTTTGGAAATACATTCCACTCCAGAATAAAAACATCTTAAACCTTTAGACTATAAGTTGAGACTAATATTCGTTTTGGGGTTCATCTTATTGTTACGAATGCTTGTATTCAACATTTAAATTTTTATAGAATAAGTATTGATCAACTGGGACTGATATTTCTGTTAAATGTGGTGTGAATTGCTCTAACTTAGATGAAAAACATTTGTAAAGCATCAATTAGCAAAATAATTTTTTTTAAAGATATGTTTTTCAAATTGTTTGATAGAATCAGTAAAATATTTTTAATTTTTTACTGGGCTTGAATATTATTATTGAGATAACAAAAATTGAAATAAAATATTTATCTTTAACATTGATTAACTTAAGTTTATAAGCTAATAAGTTTATAAAGAAAATTGTATGAAATAAATCAATTAAATTTGGACATTAAATAGGTTTAGTTTTCTATATTTTGTACATATATTTTATTTGCATGAGAGCCTTTTGCCTGCCAGAACCACTCGCGATTCGCAAGTCAAACTATGTCCGCCATTGTTATATAGCATAAATTTTAATTTAATATTTCTGATTCCCTTAAAACCCATTAGAAATTTATAAAAAGTTTTGTACATGCAGTAAAAAATCATTGAAAATATTTCAGTTAATTAGTTGTACACATTTCAATATAAATTCAAGAAATTTTACTCTGGACCCTTGAGAATAAAATGAAAATTAGTGATGGAAATTTTAATTTTTCTAGCCAGAAATTATTTGTACAAGTGAATTTCAAGCATATTCTTATTGTCTTGCTGCAATATAATATACTGTAACATTTGTTTGCTTTTTACTTAAAATAACAATGGTAATACAACCAAACATTAAAAATATGGTACCAATGAATCATTTCCAAATATATTAAGATTTGAAAAGTGCATTTCAAATTATACTCCTTTATATTTATTCTTCTTTCAGAATAATTTGTTTCCTAATTAAAATGGTTATCAGAAAATTGAATTCATTTTACTAGTTTTTCTTAACAAGAAAATACTTAGTGATTCAATATATTAATTAAACTTAAAGAGATAGTTACATGTTCCAGAATTTGTTCATGTTTTCTTTCGGAATGCACGTATTACTCATAGTAATCAATGTAGATTTCCTTTTATCCATTCCCTTATATTAAATTTGACATTTAAAAAGGACAATTACTTGTTTGAGTAAACGCTTGATAATTTGGTCTTATGCTAAGAGATGAAACTTAATTAAAGTTCTCGATGTATATATCATCATATATAACTAAATGTGGCGGTATTTAATCACATGTATTCACTCAACAAAATGTGACGTTATTTAATCACATGTCTTCAATCAACAAAATGTGACGTTATTTAATCACATGTCTTCACTCAACTAAATGTGACGGTTTTTAATCATACACTGAACAGTGAAATTACTTACAAATGAAAAAGCGTAACAAAAAATATCTGCAATTTTCACATTTAGTTGAATAATTTAATTTATATAAATCAAATAGGAAATGTAGAAATCATATATGAAATCATTAATTTCTATGTTATGTTATTTTTAAGTAAACGCATAAAATTCAAACCACCTCCTACACAGGACTGTCCAACCCAAACGGTTTTGCGTACCGCTTTGGAAACATCTTTTAATCAATCCGACTGAACCTCATTAGAGAAATCAAGAGCATTCTTTTATAAATTAAGGAAATTTTATTGAATTAAATATATTTACACGAAATACAATTTTAAAAACTTTCCTGTAGTTGAAGCATAACGCTGGTCCAAAATTATTAGCGATCAAAAGACACTGAGCGCTAAGTCTGTCTGAAACAATATGCTTCTGTGTCAAATATGTTAGGCTTGCTGCAGAAAGACTGGCTACTGCTATATTGCATGTTCTGCGTGTCGCATTCCCTACCAACGCTTAGAAATGCACTCCAATGCTGTTTAGTACGTTTGCTGGTAAGTTATACATTGTGTATTGCCCAATCTCAACAGATGACCCGAGTGCTTTTTGAAACAAGATTTGTAATTGTTTCTGAACAAGATTAGAGAAGAAAAAATATGACAAAAGTTGAGTCAGGTAGTAAGATATTCCCATGGTAGTACGGTATGATACGAACGACTTATGGGGAAATGCACTTTGGTACTTTTATGTACAATAAAAGTCAAAATCGTTATTCAGATGACGCAGCTCTGGGGGACGCATATTGAGACCTGATGAGCCGTTGTGTTGGCCAAGCCTGCTCTTATGGGGCAATAAAAAAAAACTTTTTTAGATGGTGATTCCAAATTCAGTAAATGCTTAAACTTTAATGATAAGAATATATTTTATATCTAAAATAAAATGTTGACATACAGAAGTTTTTTTTTGTATGTTTATTGAAATACAGAAAAAGCAGTTATTTCACTTACGAATTAGTAGTGTATTATTATTTAGTAGAACGGAGGTTATTAATCAAATAAAATAAAAACCTATACTGAAAAGAAACCAAATGAATTCAACAATTTTATATTTATGAAATATTTATGACAAAAAATATATAGCATACGAATTAATAAATTTATTTTATTAAAAACGTGTTTGTATTTATAAAAAAGAATACTTGTGTATTTTTTCAATATAAATTAATAAAAATTGTTTGTATTATTTATATATATTTTAGAATTATTCTTTCTAGTTCTTATATTCATTTTTAAGAGCTAAACATAATTTTTTTGGAAGTTTGATTGATAATACAGTACATTATGAGATGTATTTATGGAATATAAATAAACATAAGAAGTTCATTTTGCAATGTAAAGCATTGTTATTTCTTATCAAGTATAATTTCAGTATTTTGATTAGATTTATATAAATTACTTTTGATGAAATTTTTTTTAAGCATCAAATGTTCCGGTAATTGTTTTTGCTTCAAAAATGTCTTTATTTTATTTTATTTTATTAGCTTTCCGGGTATACGAGGAGAATTCAGGATATATCTTTTGAACTTTAATCATCATTATTAAAAATTAACAAATTCATCATCAAATTCCAGCATGTTCTATAATGTCATTCTTTTTGTCTTATTTAAGTAACTGATAGGAACAATTTAAAAGTAATTAAATCTTAGAATTGAATTTAAAACGAAAATATTGAAAATATTTCATTGTTATATTACTAATATTAGCAATATAAATATCTTATCCGGGTCTTATAATTCATGAATCATCGATTTAATTTCAACTTTAAAAATAATAATCATTGTAGATTGTAGAATAATTTGGAAAATAACTTATTCTGTGTTTCTAAGGGCCATGGACGTGATACTGGCAGTTTTCTTCGAGTCTTGGGTTCGAGTCTTAATGCCACTAAAGACCCGCCATGTAGTCGGGGCTGATGCACGTTAAATCTGTCGTGGCCCAAAATCCTCCTGTTGGAGTGGTGTGGAAGTTAGCAGTGGGGGTGCCAGCTCAGATGTCGTCCTCGTCACTTGACTGTAGTTCAAAAATACGAGATCCATCGCCATTAGCCCTCGTGTGGCTTCTAATGCAACGTTAATAAAACCAAATCAAACTAATATGTGTTTCTAGGAATTGTGTCCATTGAAGCTATTCTTAACAGTAACATTGTGGATAAATAATTTAAAAACAGACAGTAAATAATATAGCTTCACATATGTTGCTCCATTTCATATAATTATTTGTATACTAAACATTTATAATCACAATGTATCGGTTTGTTTGTATTGTTGCAAAAAGTTTTCTTTAAATATTATCGCTTAGAAAAATTATTCTAAACATATGCTACTTTTACCTGAAAGAAAAAGAAAGCATTGTTTTCATAAATAACATAATAAACAGAAAAGAAAATTTTAAGAAAAAATATGTCGAATCTATTTACAAATATACAGAATAATGCACACAATTTAATAAACGTTTCCTTTTAAAAATTAGAAATCTGATAATATACTCAATAATTTTCCTTAGGCTATTTTATGAATGTTCTGTACTTCAGTTTAAATAAGCGAAACATTCAACGAAAAAACTGCAATAAGTGGAACTTAGGAATTATGGAAACATTTTCTAAAATACCGAAGTGGCCTGGAGGCAATAAGTACTTAATAGTTTGTTTCTGTGGTAAATGTTTGAATACGGGATTAATCAATGCACTTTTATAAAAGATTCAAAACTTAGTTTTGAGAAAAAAATTATTAAGTAAAAGCATTTTTAATGGAAATGTTAATGTAAGTAATAAACAAATTCTGAAGCAAATAATTTTTTAGTGGAGCAAAAATATTTTGTGTTTTTGCATCCTCCAAAGAATCCCATCATATACAGAATAGTATATTGTTTGTTTTCCTTACTTATAATTTTCTTTTCAAATTGTAGTTAATATTAATTTTTAATACTTTAAAGGCGGAAAGATTAATAGAAACACATTTTTACTAATTATGAACACATATAATTTTAGTTATTTTGTGGTTAAGCTAATGATAATTACTGAAAACGAATTTATTTCGAAGAAAATTTGATGTATTAAAAATCCATAATTTATATTTAAATATGTATTTTTCTGCTTCAAAAAGTATATTAGTATCTTAAATTTTTCATAAATCGTTACAGTTTCAGAAACACACTTTGAATAGAGAAAGATAAAGAAAAAATTGAAATATTTTATTTTCTAAATTTTTCCAAATTTATATTGAATCTGAGCTAATAAATATTTCCATGTTAATAATAAACGAATCTTTGTCATAGACTTAGTGAATTATATAGTCATCTAAAAAAAAGATACTCTTAAAGCATTCAAATCAATTTTATTGCATCGACATCAGTACATTGCTACAACATTTTTAAATTCACTCTCTTTTTTTTTTCTTCGATAACTTGTTAAACTAATTAGTTAAAAGTTATGTAAAGTATTATTAATAACGCCATATGTGATTATGAATAGGGATTGATCGCCTACTACTCATAATTACGTTTGTCAACAACGACGCTTAAATTCCTCTACACAAGCACACTTTATCCATTAAAATTTAAAAATATTCATTATTTGATGAAAAAATAACATGTTTTACGCTTTTGCATGCCAAGAAACCGTTTCATTTACAAACAATTAATAAGAAGTTCCCCTTAACCTCTTATTATAATTCCAAAGTATTTAATTTCAAGTATGATTGATTTGCATATTAAGTCAAATTTCGCTTAAAAGAAACAGCCAATATGAAAACAATTTTTCGTCGAAGGAATGAAAAATTGTAGGAAGTATCAATAAAAGACATTTTAAAAAAACATTCATTTTAATGAATTATGAATATTAATAAAAAAAAAATTTAACCCTCATATCTTGTAATTACAGTGTGTGAAATACTTATATTAGCAATATTCATAGAATTAATAAAAGCCAATATAAATATGATCATTAATATAGACATTTTTCTGAAATATTAATAGTTAATTTTAAAACTTAATAATTAAATTTAAAAACGTTCATTTAATATTGATATTAAAGATATTCATTACTCTAATTATATTATACATTGATTTTTGTAACAAAGTAAAATTTTCTATCTGTTGTTTTTATTTTTGATTAGGAATAATATTAAACATAAATGGAAATAGAATTGATAATATTTTTTCAACACACAAATATAATGATTTGCAATGATAAGAAATAAAGATACATAGATTCTCATTCCACATTTAACTTGGAAAAACATATACATTACGAAATTTCCTTTTGATTTACAGATTAAATTAAAAGTTATATATTGTAAATCACATTTTGTACATCCTAATATATCAGATTTACTCGTAGTTTATTTTTTGTACTCATAATACATATTTGATAACTCAGGACAACCATTAATAACGTCGATAATTAAAGAACAATCACTTCAATTCCGCAGAAAGTTAGCACAATTTCATGTTGATCATAACTAAAACTACTTATTGATATTTTAACACAATGTTAGATAAATTACTGAATTTCTGGTAAATATAACATTTAGTACTTTCCAATAATTGTGATTAATGTGTTTTCTAAATCTTTATAAATATGTTAGAATTACTCCCGAATATAAACAAATTATTTTTAAGTATTATAATCAAAAATATCAAAGTATATTTATTATCTATCATGTTAAAATTACTCCCAAAAATAAAATTATCTTTACATTTTATAATTCAAAATATATGTGATTTTATAATTTTAAAGTATTTACAAGTAATTATGTTGCTGCTTAGTTAAAACAAAAAATGAGTGAAATAAACAAATAGCATCACTGTAACTTATTATAATATTAGTTAATAAGACTGACAAGCAATTTTATATAAACTTCTTGTAAGAATCTCATGAACAAAATAAAATTTTAATCTGTTTTTAACATTTAAATAAAATGATATTTGAGTCTTAAAAAATAATTTTGTAGAAATAAACTAACTTTATAGCTAAAAGTTAAAATACTAAATAAACTGAGAAATAATGAATATATATATAAATCGTGGTTTTTAATCAGTATTGAAATTTTAGTCACTGTGTTTTGTTTAATTATCTCTCAGACTTCATGCTAATTATAGCATATGAATTACTCAAACATCATTAACAACTCAGTTTAAATCATAATAAGTAGTATTTTTTAAAAAAATTTAATTAATGTAAGAAAATTATATCTTATTCTTCTAAAATTACAGCATAATGAAATATTTAAAAAGAAAACGAAGTCTAAAATGGAATAACTGAAAGGGAAAACATGAATTATTTATGATTTAGAGCTAGACTTAAAACGACTTAATTACAAAAAGTTGGAAGAATTTTATGGACTGAAAAGAAGAAACTATTAAAAAGTACTTACTAAGCTATAAACCTCTCTAGTACTTCTTTGAGAAAACACATGATTTTTTTTTTCTTATTTTTATTTTTAGTAGTATAAAAGCATTAATGGAATGTTTTTCCCCTTACTCAGCATATATCTGCAGTCTACGCATATTTAAGACAGATTAAAAAAATCCCATCTCAACTCATTCAATCTTTTAACTATTGAACAGGGAAGTAGTAAGGCTTCCAAAAATATTTAACCTTGAAACACAAGAATTGAATTGAAAACCCTGTACATGTACTTTAAACATATTTACAGCCTTAAGAAAGAAAAGTAACTTTTGATTAATATAAAAGGCTCTATTTGGATCAATATTTTTTAATCAGTTATTGAAACAGACTACAATTATTTACGAATCTTCATACATTAATCAAAATAAGAGAATTTAATATATCAAAATTCTCCCCTTCGTACTTTTCCATTCATTTAAACAGATCTAATGCACTTCTTCGTATGATTCCAATAACTATTGCTAAAATGAATACTTGAATTTTAAATACAGTGAGTGTTAAACTGTCGTTTGTGAACATATAACAGTCGATTGTACATAAAATTTTGTAATGAAACAAAAATACAACATTTGTTTCATTACAAGAAAGAAATACGGTATTTTTAGAGAGAATACACAATATATGGAAGAAAAGTAAAGTCAATAACTAACATTTCTCAAAAATTATTTATTTTTAGGAAAAAAATGTAATCACTTTTCCAAAAATTAAGAAATTTAAAAAAAAATTAAATAAAATATTCTCGTTATATTCATTATAGCTATGCAATTATATACATAAATAAAAATTCATTTATCCTAGTAAATGTATTACAAACAACTATTATAGTTTTCAAAATGTATCATCAAAATAAAACAATTCTAAATGAAAGGAACTTTTTTTTGTTAGTCCTTGAATGCAATGCTATTACATGCATACGGAACATTAACTTATATATTTCTCTACCACTCTCTAAATTTAAATCAAGAGTATAATGTGCAAACCCAGTGTAAAGATGTGAATCAGATACAATGTACCTCTGTAGGATTTGATTTAAGAGATAGGGAAAATGCTAAAAACTTTATATTTTATAATAATAAAATACCCTATAAGATAATTAACACTAGTATAGTCAGACAGAGGCAATAATCAATATTTATTCTAAGCTACATATATGTCTAAAGGTACATTTAGAAACATTAAGCTATAATTTTCAGATTCCAATATATCGCCCTTCAGTTCCAGCATCCTCTTAAAACTCATCTAAGATATGTTTATCTCCTCAACTTCATTAATGTTCAAGCACTTTTGTATTCCAATACTTCTGGTCATTTCAACATTTCTCATAGCATAATTTGCCAGAGGGTTTGTACACATGTTTCCATTCAAACCTTTATCTAACGACTGCTAAAATTTCAATATTTCATATTACTTTTATGCAATTCATAATTCATTTGCCTATAATTATGAACAGAATCTCAATTATCCAGTAACATGAAATATGAATTTATTGAGCTCCTAAGAGTATGATCAGGAGTATTTAGATAAACATCTATACTTTAGGTTAAACTGTTATAAGAGTATAAGATCGATAGAGTTAAATTGGGAATGAAAAGTAAATATAATTATATTAAAAGTAATATTATAGAAATGCAAATATACTTGTACAATCAAAACCAAACGTCCAATAGTCTCATTGTAGAGACATTTATATAGTGAGTTCACAGTAAATCATGAACTAATAAGAAGGTGTAATGTTTGATTTAATGACAGAACATAATATTGCATTGAATTAATTAAAATAAATAATAACATTTTGTAAAAATCTCTTCAATAAGAAAAACATTTTTTTTTTGTAAAAGAAGCATAAAATATTTAATTTATATTTCACATAAAACGCTTTCTAGAACTGTATGCTTTCATTGAGTATTTTTCATTTTGTATATCCATGTATTTTAAATAAGTGCACTCGCTTAGCCACAAAATATGTGTTTTGAGGCATGCTGCTTACAGACTTTGGGTTTACATATTTTTTAAATATTTTCCCTACATTTTCCAAAACTAGCTTTCTTCACACTACTTTTTACGGCTATTTGTATTTATATTTGACATAAATTAACGAACTAATGTAATTACATAATCGAATAAAATTTCCTTTATTAAATATTTGTATTGACATTTAAAAATTGTTCTAAAAAGTAAAACAATGCAATCCAAACAATAAATTTAGCTTTGATTTTAATGCTCCCACCGTAAATAAATTCATTTTCAATATTAAATTACCCGATATAAGGGAAGTACAATTTAAAGGAAATAATAATCATGACAATTTTATTTATAAATGGTGACAAAATGAGCATTTGCATAATTATTCTTTATCATAATAATTTTTTAATTAAATGATTAAAAGATATGTAATTAAGGCAATATATATCCAATACCAAATCCTCACTTAACACATTTGGATTACCACAATCAACTCAT
The DNA here is from genome assembly GCA_019974015.1 of Nephila pilipes. Classification (NCBI taxonomy): domain Eukaryota; kingdom Metazoa; phylum Arthropoda; class Arachnida; order Araneae; family Nephilidae; genus Nephila; species Nephila pilipes. The sequence goes on along the minus strand of BMAW01053634.1, from coordinate 22,999 downwards.
CCACAAATACCCCTAAAGCAATAAATCTACAATCAAACTTTATCTATCATTAATTTTTATAGGTCTGATGTTAATTAAATATGTCATAACAATAACGATACATCCGTTTGTACCATGCCAAAGATGGATTTAAGCTCTCATTAGTTAATTAGTTTCTACCAGCAATCAGCTTCGACATAATTATCAGACGTGTTTGAACACAAAGAAAAATAAATTAAGAGTGTTATTTAAACTGTTTTATTTCAGTTTAAATGACATAGGGTTGGTTCTCAGAACCCCAAAGGAGTTGTAATGCTTTTATTTTTCTTATACAATTTTTTTCTCACTGCTGATTTATCAACTTTTGCTATTTAGTTGTAATAGCAAATTGACATGAAATAATCGAATCGTAATTATTGACATCTGTCAAAAGGGGATTAAGTTATGAAACTAAAGAAGCGAAAATTTATTTGATGAAAACAAATATTGCTGAAAATATTCCTTTTCATTGACTGCGAAAACATAGAAATGTGAAGTAAATACCAGCAAAATTACTTTTTTTTAAATGCAAAAAATATATATAATTGACTGTATTAAAATTATTGTGCAGATACAAAATATATAATGAGAGATAAAAGTAATATATAATGAGATATATGTGAGATAAAAGTATGTTATAATTCTGATTTGTATCTTTTCAATATATATACTGCTGTTTGTAGAAAATGCAACACCATGAAAGAATCATCAGAATCAAATGAAATTTAATGCAGAAACGACTTGTACTGATACAAATAAATGATGAAATTTTTAAAACAAAAGAAACAAATTAAGTGTCCGAAATCAGTATTTGGTGCAGCCACCATGCGCTGCAATAAGTGCTGCTATACGACGTGGCATGGAGTCAAACAGATGTTGAATATCTGCTTGAGGAAGAGAATTCCATATCGCTTGTATGCGCAACCAAAGTTCGTCTTTGGAAACTGCAGGACGCGGATCACGAGCGAGACGCCGACCAACCATATCCCACACGTGCTCAATAGGCGACATATCCGGTGAATAAGCAGGCCAAGGAAGAAGTTGCATGCGTTGTGCTGAACAGAAGTCTCGAACAGTCCGCGCAACATGTGGGCGTGCATTATCCTGCTGAAAGATAGCTCCAGGGATGCCTTGAAGGAAAGGAACGACTTCGGGCTGTAGCACTTCACGGACGTACCTGTTGCTATTGAGATTACCCTCAATTCGTATCAAATTGGATCGTCCATGATACGAAATCGCACCCCAGACCATAACTCCGGGTGTTCGACCACTATGTCGTTCAATAATACACTCAGGAAGGCAGCGTTGACCGGCATAACGTCTAACACGAACACGGCCATCAAGGGTCCACAAATTGAAGCGTGATTCATCTGAAAAGACAACTTGGTGCCAATCAGCTCGCCTGTCTCTGTGCTCAAGAGCCCACTGCCGACGCAGCCGTCGATGATTCGCCGTGAGGGGAATCCTGTATAAAGGCACCCTTGCACGCAATCCACGGCGCAGCAGACGACGACGAATTGACGAAGCCGACAATTGTACACCTGTAGCAGTAGACCAACGTGCTGCCAGCTGCCTGGAGGAAGCTGTGCGATCATTCACCGCCATGCGGAGCAGGTGTCGATCATCGCGCTCTGACGTCACCTTCTGTCGTCCAGTGCCTGTTTTTCGAGTTGTTCGGTGCTCGTCGGTCCACTGCTTCCAAACTCGCATCACTGTGGAACTGTTCCGCTGCATACGAGCTGCTATTGCGCGATAGGAAAATCCTCCTTCTCGAAGGCCGATTATCCTTCCTCGTTCAAACTCCGTAAGTTGCTTGAATTTCTTATTCTTCCGTCGTGGAGGCATACTCAGGTCTCACTAAACGTTTGCCACTAACAAATAATCATAGACTTTTTTCAACGTCCCGCTACAGCACTTTATTTATACGCTTTCAGCATCAATTCAGAGGGCGCTGCGCGCGCCGCGCACGCGCGATGGCTCTGAAACTTTATTAATTTGCATAATATCCTATAATTGACATTTGCTGCGAATTTCATTTGATTCTGATGATTCCTTCATGGTGTTGCATTTTCTACAAACAGCAGTTTAGTTAAACAAGTATCTTATTTTAGTTTTATCATTAATTCAATTTTTCAACTTTTTTTGGCTGACTTGTTATTAAGCTTGAAATATTAACAATTTACACACAAAAAAATATTAATTTAGAGCAATCGCCTGTATCCAGTTTCCATTTTCTTAGAAAATTCCTCTATTTAATAAGAAATTATGAAAAAAAAAATAATGAAACATTACGAGAGATTCAGTGTTTAATTTTAAATTATTTATGTCATTTTTTTACTATATCCAAATACAAAACTGGAGAGATTGTTAGTCAGTTTGAAAAATATTCATCAAAAGACGCTATTTCATAAATTAAAATTTATTTTTATGTTCATTCTAGAAAATGAAAATAACTTTCAACGGTTTCAATGAAAAAAAAAAACTCTAAAATGATTTTTATAAAAATATTGACATTCAAATCACTGACATAAGTGAATATCTTTATTAAATTCGAAAGCGAACATGATGCGTAAATAAAACGAAAGCATATCTTGAATATGAAGATTTGCAATCTTAATTTCTTTCAATGAATAAATGTCAAAGATTCTGTATTAATTGTGGATTGTTAATTACTTTCACTCAGATTAAAAATTGAGATCAACTCATTTGTTGTTTCTACGTCGACTTTTTCTCTCATGATTAGTATCAAAGTTAATTAAAAATTACTATTTTTGAAATAATTTCTTTATATCCAGCTCAGTAGTTGTGATAAGAATAATATCAAATTATGAAATGTTTGAAAAAATTTATATGAGTAAACCTAATACACTTGCTAGAATTTTTAAGTGACTGTGAAGAAATGCCTTTCAATTTTGAAATAAACGGAAAATCTGCTATAAATCAATAAAAAAAAAAATGTAAAGATTTTAAACTATTATTCTCAGCATTTTTGATAATATTCTTTTCGTGCTTTTAATTCAAGTTATATATATAAATTTTATGAAGCCTCGGTATGCTAGTGGCCATTGCCGCGGACTCGCGGCCGGCGGTTTTCGTCGAGTCATGAGTTAGCGTTTTAATGCCACTAGAGATTTGTCGTGAAGCCGGGGCTGATAAATCTGTTCAGGCTCAAAGTCCTATCATTAGTATGGTTTGGATGTTTGGAGAGAGAGATTCCAATTCATATATCGTCATCTTCACTTGACCGAGGAGCAAAATTATGAGGTCTGTAGTCAATAGCCATCATGTTGCCTCGCAGTGCGACATCAATAAACATTTTTCTATCATTCACAAATAAATTTTATATAAGTATATATTAGTTAAGTATGAATATATCCTTCAATAACATAAAACTTTCAGCTTTCTTCTAATATTCTTACAGAAATAAATTAAAACTTCATGTGTAAACTAAATCTAATAATAAAAAAGATAGTAAAAATATATGGACAATGTTTGTTTTATGAAGATTACAAGAAATTATTATTTACTAGGAATAATAGAAACACTTTTTTGCAAAAACAAATTTATAATTTTAAACTTCCTTAATTTTAGCAATGAAATGAAAATAACAAGATGAAATTCTTTTTATCAAGTATTGAACATAAAATACATTTCAATTAGAGTCTCGATTAAAAGAAAATGAAATTTTTTACTAATTCTAATCGATTTTTAGTTACATTAAATTAACCTTGTAACATTGTTATTAAGTAATTGAGTACGAATTTCTCTATATTATTTTGAAATATTCCTTTCATTTATTTAAATTTTAAGTTTTATTTTAGCTTATATTCGTAAATAACAGTTCTCTCTGTTTTTTTAAATAATTTTATGATATATGTGAATGACATATTGACTTAATAAATTTATACGTAATGGTAAATTAAGCATTAAATTTGTAAAATAAGTGAAAACTTAGTACGTTTTTCAGAAAACATTTATTTAAATTTTCCCTTTTTTTTGATCAAAATAAATTAGCTATGTTTTGTTAATAAAAAGGAAAAACACTTTTCGAGCAAATCTCTAAAATATTAAAAGTAAATATAATTTTCTAAATTATGTAAGTTTAAGCATAATTTCTGAAAAAAAGAATTGAAATGCATTTCGAATAACTTTTTAATTAATTGTGTAAATTGTATTCATTAAAATGAATGTTTTTTACAAATTGTAACACAAAATTCAAAAGATTCCTATAAATTCTATTACTATTTATATACTATCTATTTAGTTGTGATTTCAGAAGACTGATTTATCAAACATTAATGGATTTCTTATATTATTTTATTTACAAATAAGTAAAAAAAATTAAATGAGTAAAATTTTAATACAATTACTAATACTCATTCATAAAAACCTTTTTTTTTCAGTTTTTGGGTTATTAAGTAAAAATGTTACTTTAAATTTGTCAGTATTAGCGATATTAAGAGCATTTATGCTTGCTAATTTACTAGCTGTCCACTGATTGAGAGAAAAGGAAAAAATCTATATACTTCTGAATCTGATTAATATTTTGGCATTTAATTTTTAAGGAAGTCAGTTATAAACCATGGAAAATGATTCATATAATTTTCAAATAAGATAATTATTGGAACAAAAAAACTTGAAATAGTTTTAAAGAATCTTTTGGATATCCCCAAATTCATTTTGGTTCATTTTTGGTTCATCAAAAAATTTGGTTCATTTTTCATGAGATAAATCTACGGATCAAAATAATTATTTTATTGGCATGAATAAAGAATTATTCAATAAAAATTAATGACGACATTTACATGATTTCTTATGTCACTGGAAATAATTATGCTACCGTAATAATAATATTATTGCTTTTTATAGTTTTTGCATAAATTAAATGTCACATTATTACAGAGACCATTTCAAAATGTATTTTAACGAGTAGAAATACTAAAATGATAATCGTACTACATTTCTCTAAAAATAAAAAATAAAATCTTTAACTGTAACAAAATTCTAAATTAACTGATACTTTAATATTCTTATCATTTAAATTATTACTTGATTTTATTCATTCAAAAATAAAAATATTTAAAGATACAAAAATTAAAAAAAAACTTTTGAGACGTTTTCAAATACAAATAATTTATTTTAACTCAAATAAATCGGTGATAGAAAAATAAATTGTTATATTCATCAAAATGCTTGAAATATATGTCTTAGCATAATTTTTATTTACGAACTCTTCTTATCAAAATATCTTCTGGTTTTACTTACGAACTTTTCTTATCACAATATCTTCTGGTGCAGAATATAAGGGTTTTTCAATATCACTGATAATAACGATTTTTAGAGTATGCCACATTGAAGAATACATAATCTGAATGATAAAAATGATATTTTATTGATAACTCTTATTTCTTACTTATCTGTATTGCTTTGGAGACTTGAGGGATCCATTACTTTTTTAAAGTACAAATATTTTCCTGTTGTTCCAGGGAAATTGCTTGAAGAATATTTTTTTAATGCTAGTTTTCATTTTTGTCTCCTATTTTGAATGAGAATAACCATTTGTTCATCTGCTGAAAGAAAATATAAGATATATTGAAAAGTGCAATTTCAGAATAAGGTGCTGTTTTTATTTATATATTTTCTGTTTGCTAAAGGCATATTGTGGATATTAAAAAGAACTGTGAAGAAAAATTTTTGTCAGAATTTTTTTCAGTAGAATAAAATCAAAAGAAGGGAAACTCCTGAAAACTACATGTTCCTGAACAGTAGACTGGAATAGTATTAACTTTATTTATAATGCTTCATAAAAAGTAGCAAATAGCACATATTTTTAATTATAGCAAATTTTAGAATGCTCATTTGAATATGGTACTAATATCAATTATAGAAAATCATTTTAATATTTGGAGCTTCAAACGATAAAAATATCAAATTAAATGAGATTGTAAATAAAAAAAAAATGTTGGTTTTAAATATAACTGATAAAAAAAGGCGGAAAAGATTGGTGAGAGTCATTTAAACAGAAGTATAAATAAAATAACATTCAATTCCTGTTCTCATAATTAAATTTTCTTTAAAATAATGAAATTCATTTTAAAATTGATATTTTATTTAAAGATCAATTTATAAGATTATCAGGTATCACACATGCTTCTTAGAATTTGTTTCGAAAAATAAGGTATTTTTAGCTTATATAAAATACCGTTAGGCCACAATTAAATAATTATATGCAAAAGAACAAATACAGTTATATAAGTCTGAGTTTTACAAATATTCCATATGTCTCTCAAATTATAGCTGCTATGATTTCAGAGTTGGAGTGTAAAACAAAATATACTACCGAAAAGATTATTAATAAAAACTAAATATTTGCAAATATTTTAATAAAAGACATTTCTTTTCAAACTGAAAGATAAATCAATATATCTAGTATTCTGATTTTCACATCTTTGTCAGCATTTGCATTTATTTCCTTTAAAATCAATAATATATACAGGATACTTGGAGTAAATTAGAAAATATTTCCGTGTTCCATTGAATTGTTATATGATGGATGCATCTAAATTGTACTTCATCTATACATGCATTGTTTAACAATAGGTGTATTTTCTGGATACTTATCTCAGCTATTTTACTTAGATTATATAATCAAAATTTATTACGTTTTAGTTAATAACTTTGTTTGAATAACGTGAAACTTTTTAATAAAACGCTCATTTAAAAGTCTTCCAAATACTTTTCGGAGTTGATTAAAAGAATTACATTTCTTCAAAATGATTTTAAAAGATCAAGCACATATTCTTGAAAAAGGAATGCTATTGAATATCTTAAGGATTATTAAACAAAACTGCTATTGATTGTTAAGGAATTTTTTTACACAAATATAATTAGCTTCAGTGTTCATTAAGTTAATTAGAATAGTAAAATCTTAATTTTTTTAATTCTTATTGATTTCGACGAGGTATGAATTATGAGAATTTTATGAAGCCCTAATATTGTGCTCTGAAATTTCTAATAAAGGGAAGTTTTAAAATTGTAAACACACATATGCTATAGGCTTTAAAATAAAATCCTTGTTTGTATTTTATTGAAAAAGTAATTAATGAAATTCTGGTACATTTTCAAACAAAATCTACTTAATCTATCGTGTTAATATTTTGCACTTTACGAAAGGAATTTAATTTCTTAATAATCAAAACTCTTTTGGAATAAATCTGAATACTTCAAAATATTTGTTTAACCATGATGATAAATTTGAATACTTAAATTTAAATTTATTTAAATTTTATTAAATTTAATTTATGAAATTATAACTGCTCTTAGTATGTATACTGTTATAATTAAAAGTACGTATCTAATTTCTAAGGTTTTAAATACAGTAATTGTTAAACAAAATGTACCTAAGCAAGCACATGACTAGCAACTGTAAATAAAGTTACTGATCATTAATTGCATATACATAATTATTGATATTTATAATTCTGAATTTTTATGCGCAGAAAGATACAAAACTATACTAAGATTTTAAAGCTGAAATATACTTTCGTTGTTTTTAATTTAAACGTGTGAGAATATTTTAAATAAGCTATCTATAAAATAAACTAATTTTTCATGGTTGAAAGTGTTTTAATTACTTTAAAGCCATTTTATCAATAAATAAAATAATAAAATAAATGAATTTGAAATCGTTAAAATTAATGCTCCATGGTTTACTGAGTTCTTGTTATATATAATAATGAAGGAAAGTACATATTTATGAATCTTTATATGGAATTTTCCAAGAAAATGAGTATTTTGTTTCTTTTATTCATGTAACAACCTTTTGTGGAAAGTCGTCTTTGCTGATATGATCATTTTAAAGAAAAATGTGCATACTCGAAGGCTTATCTCTGTGTTCCAGTTGAAAAACTTCTAGCTTGACTGACTATTTTAAGAGTTTGTTCTCTTCTTCCTACAAACATGGATTAGAGAACAATGAATTAACTTTCTCTTTAGTTGACGCAGAACGTAAAATGATAAAATATCCTCTAAATTACATAGTGATTTTAAAACTTTTCAAGGGGAATATATATATATATATGTGTGTGTGTGTGTGTGTGTGTTTGTGTGTGTGTGTGTGTGTGTGTGTGTGTGTGTGTGTGTGTGTATTTAGACGCATTTTAAATTTAAATTATCCTCCTTAAGATATTAATTTATTAACTTACATCAGTACAAAATTTATTGAAACATCTTATGAAATATTATCTTATGATTTATTTAATCTACCTATATCTCAGAAGAAGAGATATATAACGTAAATAATATAACTATTTTACATCTCTGAAAATTTCATCTTAATAAAACGGCCAGATATTCTGAACATCAGAATGATAATAATGATATTTCAGAATGCAAATATTTAAAATTATAAAAAGAGTATTTATATTCACATTCCGATCCAAACTCAGTTGGTAAATAGTTACGTGTTCTGCAGAAATATATGTTTGTCTCCCAAGATCCTATATAAGTTTTCATTTGATTATTTGTATGTTTAAATAGAGTTTCTTTTAAATTAATTTTCTTCATTTCCAGCAAGACTTTAAATTTATGATGTTGAATTTTTAAGTATATAAAGATTTCAATGCACTCATTTTAAAATCTTTGATTGCTTATCGACATGGTACGAAATTTTATATATCTCACATCCAGGTAGTTGCTTAACTAATCACGAATAGTTTATTTAATATATTGTGCTCTTTTCAAACTCATATCAAAGGACTGATTATATCTGAAATGATTAATTAATATATTCTGAATTTTATATTTATTTCCATCCTTTTAAGACTTCAGAGTTTAGTAAATAAATGCAAAAGAATAAATAGCTTTTCAAGTTTTATTTATGTCTATGAAGTTTAATTTAAATTAACAACAATCAATGTCTCTTTCTGATAATTGAAACAAAATGGATTAAAAATAGGAAGTCGAACAAATGAAGGCATTACATTGTAACATATATATCGAATACACAGTGTTAATATATGGTCATTATTTAAGAAAGGTATAGGTAACTTCAATGAACTTGGTTGTCAACATATTAGATGTTTTTAAATCACTTTATTAGATAATTAACAATAATTGCTTATTTCAGTTATGTATTTTATCCTTTCACTTATTTTGAAAGATAGAATGTAATTACGTACCAAGGCATAAATAGAATTGAAGTTTATTTCTTTTATTCCTTCAATTTAAAAACTACTAAAGAAAGAGTTATAATTTTAATTTTTCATATTTTGAAGCAAAATGGTTTGATACTCTATCATTTTAATTTAATTTGACTGTAATTAAAAAGAATATATTTCCCTACAATGGTATATATTTACATTGTTTGTAAGATTTTTATGAATTTTGTTATAATGCTTGAGAGAATATTATTTTAACACAATAAAATGGTTTTTCTAAAATAAATGACTTGAACTTATTCTTTTATAGCTACAGTGTGCTTGTAAACTTCTAAATTATTTTAAAATTTGAATTTTAATTTAGTATGAATTTACCTCGAATTGGCTTGTGATTTGTATACTCGTTACAAATCTGCGGGGTAGTCCTTCGTGGCTGTGTTGTGAGAAGAAGTGGGGGTCTACCAATTGACAGGTTTCGGACAACTTCTCTGTCTTGACCGATGGATAAAATTACGAGGTCCTGCCTACAATATCACCTTCTTTCATTGCGGTCATACATTTATTCGGTACTGATATTATATGTTTTATTCGTATGTTTTTCATTCACTAGTTTGGAATTATGCATATATTTTGTGTAGGGAGTTGCATATATTCGCATTTTCTACATTCAAAGTATAATAGGAGAATGGTCACATTAACTTTTCTTGTAATTACTTACTATCCCTAACATTGCATATTTCTTTAATAGCTGAACTTTTAATAAATGGATTATTTCTGCATTAGTAATAGCCAGTTTTGATATGAAGTAGTTAGGTAATGACTAGTTGATTTTCTTTGAGAATTTTCAGCTGACGATATAATTTAATTTGATTGTCATTTCTGTAACTTCTGTTAACTTTAATGAAGAGTCGGTTTTTGTCTGAATAAAAGACTTTAAAGATTAATATTTTGAGACACTCAAATGTTTAAAATCTCAAATTTTTTTTATTTTGTTGTTAAGAAATAAAGGACATGTCAATGAAGCAATACATTTATTTTTTATGAGAATTTCTTTAAAATAAGATGTTCGAAATTTAAACTTATAATTTAAAGCAAACTTGGTAATCAGTAGTGAAATATATCTATATTTACGTCTAAGTTTAAATCTCTTTCAGGATTCTCGCAGCATATTTTCCAGAATACTTCGTTCCATCCGGTAGTGAGTTTTCCATTTCAAAAGTAGGGCTATTTTAATAAGGCAGGTTCGTAATCTGGATATTTATTCAAAAATTTAATTGAAAATGCAGCTAGATTAATTATATGTACCAAAGGTATATTCGATTTTCATATCAACACATCTTACAAATTTTAGTTCAAAATTATTTAGATTATGACGACATTTTTCATAAAAAAGTGCATAAATAAACAAACATCTCGACTCAAATAAAACAAAAAATACAGAAATATCTCAACGAAATATTATGACTCCATTGGAGATTCTTTAAAGATTGAGGGTTACTAAATTACATAAAATATGATTTATTTTTCTTCTCGAAGGCGTCTCTTAGTTACTTACACTTAAATGATATATATATAGAGAAGATATATATGGAGGAGGCGGGCATATAAGTTATATATGACGAGAGTATGGATGCATATGGAAGAGAGAGCATATATAAAAAGCTAGGAAGAGTATGAGATAGAGAGTATAATATACCATCCAAAGAAAGTGAATGCGCATGTATTAGAAAAATATAGTATCAAGAGATGGTGCACTACAAGAAAGGAGTTGAAGCTCTCAATCGGATACCTGCAAGACACGAGAAGTAATCGACTCGATGGTGGGTTGACTGTCTCCTTTACTCTGGTGATCTGACAAACTTAACTGCTCGTACCATACGATACTACGCATGATAAAATTAAAGTGATTGAAATCTCAATTTTAAGACCTCTCATGAAGTCTGTACCTTAATATAAAATGATGGGTCTCTTCAAAACTACTGAGCGTAAGAGTTTCCTAACTATTGATTGACATAGGTAACGAAAATTTTAAAGGAAATGCTTGTAATGGACAAATTGCTTGACTATTCCATTGATAAACTATTGACAATTAAATTCTTTTCAGATTGAAAATCGAGGAGAGAAGCACACTTATTAGTGCAATCAATCAATTTCTGGTACAATTTTAAATTAGATTGATATTGACTTAAAAAAGAAAATTTTCGGGTATTTTAAGTAAAGGTTTAAAGTCTTACATTATACGTCTGCCAACGGAAGTGCAGTTGTTACAGTTAGTATACATATATAAACAATGCAACAAGAAGTGGTTGTATGACTAGCGATTGCAAAATTGTTGAACTGCGAAAATATACTAAAACAAACGATTAAAATTTCAGAACAATTGACTGCTTTAATCAAGTTTCGCAAAAAGAATAAGTTAATAAAGCGTTAGTCCACCAATATTGGATGCAAGATGACTGAGGTTAGAATGATTAAATTTAGAAGATATTCTTCAGAATTGAGTTAAGCATTACTCTAGCTGTTTCACAAATCTCAACATTCCGGTATGGTTAATCACCTACCCATAACGTCCCAAATATGCTCTATGGGAGAGATAATTTGACCATTGGTTAAGTAAGTGTAAGGAAAGCTTGTAAATAATTTATAGTAACATATGACGGTGACGGACATTTTCTTGTTAAAAAGTACGTCCTGGGTATAAAGTAAAATAAACGGTAACACAACCGGTCGTAGAATTTCGTTAAAACCACTGAGAAAGTTTTTGCCAGGAATGACTACCAAAAGGTGAGGTTATCACAGGAAATGGCACCCCAGACCATGACGCCCTTGCTGTAGGCATGTTCGGCATGCGATATTAGCATTCCCACGCTGCTCTGAGTCTCGAGACACGTCTGCGGTTGTTTTCAGGACAAAGCAAAACGGGACTCGTCAATAAAGCTTATACGTCCAGCGCAGTTCAAGTTGATCGAGCGACACCACTTTAATCTGACTCTGTCGGTGTACAAGCGGGAGAGTTTATGGCATACAGTTCGGCGCGAACGCACCCGCTATCTTAATCGTCTGTGATGGTCATGTTGGATATATGTCCAGACAGACGGGGCTGCAACAGTGGTAAAGGCACTGACTTGCGACCCGCAGTTTTCGTCTGGCCGTGAGGGTTCAAGCCTTGATGCCACTAAAGACCCGCCGTTTATCAATTTAAAATTACGAGGTCCGTCCCTCATGTTTCTTCTACCGCGAAACAACAAACCAAACCAGACCACAATGGGTGAATAGTTGATAAACGATGAATCCTGTGTTGTGATAGCTGTTGTGACAATCGCTCTATCGTATCGTTCCGTTGTCGTTTTGACTTCCACTGCAGTTTTCATGTTGATATCTGCCTTTGGCTGATTCACTCTTGTCAGCATCGTCGCCTCATCGCTTCGAGCCAGATATTGAGTGATTCCTCGATCGACTAACTAGCATCTTTCATTCCGATAATGAGGTCTTTCGAATTCCGGACATCTGAACGTAACGTGCATGGATTTCAACAGGTGTGGTATTATTACAGTCAATGTATATTCACAGTCCAAATGCAATCGAATTTCGACCATTTAATTGAGAATCGCTCTTAGACACACCAGCTGAATGCATAGTTCCGATGCGCTGGCGCTCCCGCTATTCATTCATCGAAAACCATGGTTTAATTATTTGCATCATTTTCGGTCTGAATGCTTTGCATACTCAATATCATTCCAATCTGGTAACTTCTTGGTGTGTCTTGTTTTTTGTTATAATGTATATATATATATATATATATATATATATATATATATATATATATATTCGAAGCTTTCTTTCTGTTATTTTCTTGTATAAGTTTTTGAGAATCATTCAAATAACTTATTTTATCGGTCGAATTTTCAACATTGAAATTCAAGAAATAAGTATTTTTTTTATGTTTTAAACTTAAAATTTCAAAAAAATGTAGTATGATTACTTTTGCTTAGTTTTATTTCATTTATGCTTCCATTAAAAGACCAATTCTTCAAATACATTGTTTTTATTGCATTCATGCAATCCATTGTATTCAAATTCTATTTCGTTTCATGAGCTCTGTTTATTTCTATGTTCACTAATATTAAACACACTAGTTCATATTTGTAATTCTGTAATAATGTAGGAAAGCTGAATCATGAATTCCAAAAAATCAATTCGTATAATTACGTGGATTTCCAAGAAAACATAATGGAAAAAACAGTCTAACACGTATACAATGAATGAAAAAAAAATGTTTCTTTATATTTCATTTTAATACATTGATCTTTTTTTTTTGTCGTTAATGTAATGCATCTTTTTTATTTATTTTCAGACGATGGTAGAAAAATAAAATAAGATTTTTTTTGAAAAAAAATTTTTGATAACATAATTATATCCTTCAGCTGATTTTTATATTTTCATCCGCAAATCTTGTTATGAATAATTATAATTTTATTTTACATCAACTATTACAAAAACTGAAATAATACTCAAAGAAGTATTGAAAATAGGTAATTGTAGTGAAATGAAAATAGGAAAAATAAAACGAAAGGTTTTTTTTTTTGTTGTTCTTTTACTTGATCAAAGGCTCGAAAATAACAATGCGAGTGAAACAGAAGAGGTTTATTTTCCATATTACTTGCATTGTTTAAAGTAAATAACAATGTGATTTGATACTGTAAATAAAAGCTGGTAAATATTCTTTTTTGAATGTTAGTTCTATTTTTGGCAATAAAATTGAAGCAATATATATATATATATATTATTTAATGGACGATGCTTCAGAGCTTCAAAATATTTTCCATACAAAAATTTCAGTTTTATTCTCAAAACCATAAAGTTAAATATCAGTGATAATCTTTAATAATTGTATTCTCTCATTAAAATTACTTTATTGTTATTAAAAACCACTCCACAATCAAAATATATAAGTTGATAGAAAAATCGAAAGCAAGAGAATCCATAAATTCTTCAATTCCTTTATAAAAGTCATAAAATAAATATTAAAGACATAGAAATTCCTAACAACAAAATAATAAGTCTTTTGTATCGAATCACGAAAAAAAAAATAAAAAGATAATAAAACAATATTTAATTATAAGATGTAAAATATTCTCGCGTTGTTTAGATGCTATGAATGACAGATTTAGCTTTAACAATGCTTCAATTTTGAGACATTGTTTCGCTTAAAATAAAAGATGTGAAAAAATTACTGGTATCTTTATTTAAATATGTTCTCAACTTATTAGAATAATTTGAATTTAACATTTAAAGAGTATTATAAACATACAAAGGGTTATTTAGTATTCCTCTTAATAAAATGAAATCAAAGTAATTGTATGACATCATTTGAACTACATTTCAAAAAATTAAATTTTACTAAAAATGTCACTACTCGTTAAATTATAACAAAAAGGCTATTGATTATATTTTTTACACTTCCTTAGATATTCATTAAAGTATTAATTTGAAATTTATATAGTTTAAACTTATTTTCACTTATATCATGAGAGTATTTCACTTTATCGTATGACATTAATTCCAGTAAATGGCGTATTGAAAATTAATACTATCACGGCCATATTTATTTTAATTGTAACTTGAGTTTCGTAATTCTGGTCGTATAATACGTTATTCATCCTTTTTGGAACAAGATTCTTTATTCATTTCCCCACACCAGCACAAACAAGTAATTTGTTGGAAAGTTACGTAGGAGAAATTTTCGGTTGGTTGTCGACAGTAGGCTTTAATGGTAATTTTCCCAATGATTTTTTAATAATTGTTGTAAAAATAAATCAATATCTTTGGAGGCGCACTTTTATCTTTGGTAATACAGGTAAATGATACTTGGGTGCAATGGCTCCTCACTATTACTACCTCATCTAATCAGGAATGTTATTTAATATATAAAGGACACATAAGGGATCCACGTAGATCTTTGGTGCAGTAAAATTTAGAAATTTACATAACTAAAAACTTTTTATGACCATTCAGGCTGTAATTTTCAATCATTTTTTTCTCACTCATCTTCTAAATTCTGCGTAACTAACAATGTAATAGAAGATGATTGAATTAAGGTTAGATGCATTTATTTTTAATTCTATATATTTTAAATCAAATCTGTAAGAGGACAAGTCAAATTTGTTGAAGGATATTATTTATACGAGAATTAATACAACTATATCAACTACTACTACTAATAAACTTGAATAATTCATAAAATTAAGAAGCTAATACAACAATAAGGCATACAAGCCACACATTCATAAGTAAGCGTATTTAGACGAGAATTATTCTCTCAGATGTTCAATTACATTTTTTTTTTTATATCCCTTACTACAACGTAATTTCAGAACTGGGCTTGGATTAAGAAAATAGAGTTACATTAGCATCGGTATTAAGATTCTCCGTGATAGATAATATTATCAACAAAGTTTTTTTCCTATTGAAGAATATGATTATAATTTTGCTTATGTGTAATCTGATATAAGTTAATCTCCGGATTCATGTAAACCATTCAAGTTCTCTTAACTTAATAAATTAAGCTATTGGGATTAAAATACATATTAAAATATTTTATTGGCGTAAAGTATAATTATATAATAATTTTCCTGTACAAATTTTGTCAGATAATTAAAATATCTGACTATGAAGATATACATGTAATGTGACACGAACGATCATGGGAATGCAAATGTATAGGTTATGTGTTTAGTTATAATTTACGTCTAATTACTGCTTAAAAAAATTCAAAATAGTAAATAACATTCAAATGTCTCAATACAAACTAATTTTAAGAATACTTAAAACTAATGTTTGTCTTTTATTACAATTTCTTTAAAA
Source organism: Nephila pilipes (assembly GCA_019974015.1). NCBI lineage: Eukaryota > Metazoa > Arthropoda > Arachnida > Araneae > Nephilidae > Nephila > Nephila pilipes. The sequence continues at coordinate 6,959 of BMAW01053634.1, read as the reverse complement.
CAAACACGGAATTGAATTGTCTTTAAGACCAAGTAGTGTTGAGTTTCATCAAAGAGCATAAGTTGACTAGGAGCTTAATTCTATGTATTAATATCAATGGTAAGTTTTCATGTCGCAATGCTACAAGAAATACAATGCAATTCTTCAATCCTTTTGCTGTATTTTGAGGTGAAATTCCCTGAAGATGCGTATTTAACGGCACAGTGGTGCCGAAGCAAAGGAAAAGCAACAGCTTATGCACTTTATCTCATTAAAGTCAAGTCTGAATAAATTTTACAGAATCACAGAAGAGTTTGTATGTCGCAGATTTAATTACCTGTTAGTCAGAGTGTACTTTTTTTTTTGCTAAGGCTGTACTATACCTTTACTTGTTACTCTCTGTTTGAAGTACAGATATGTAACACAGTTCTACTTTTTAATTGTGTGTGCTCACAATTAGAAGGATCATTCACCATACACAGTTCTAGAATTTAACAAACCATTCACTGATACAAAATCTCATATTGTGCACTGTTTCATTTGATCATATACGGCTTTAAAATTACACAAATTCAACCAACCAATAAGAATTAGGAGAGGCAATGCTAATTGACCATATACAGCTACTTAATTAAACAAATTCAACGAGCGGCAGACACTTTTTGTCAAGAGTTAATCGACATAGTCATAGGACAGAATCAATTTACGCTAACTGAAAGTGTAACTACAAACTGAATGGCTGTAATACCTTGTAACGCCAGCCCGACCCGGGCGTCCTCTTGTGCCATCACTAAATTCAAATATTAAATACTACGACACAAATAATTACAAAACCACCAAAACAACTTTCACAATTTATTAGTATATATTTACTATGACACAGATAACTACGCTCTCCAGGGTAAACTTTCTAACCCCTTAATTCAACCCACCAATAATAATCTAACAGACTCTTACCAATAGTCTTTCCTCGACTGCAACTCAGATTCTGGAACAACTGCTGAAAACACTAGGCCAAATCTTTCTCGAGTAATCCTTACTCGAACCTTCAACAATAGACTTTAATTCCTCCTTTCTTTTATCTAGCACTTCAGCTTCACCTCATCTCACCTACAACGCCTCCCTGATCCTCCTTCAGATGTAGTTTATATATGAACACTTCACTTCATTCCTAACTGCTTTACATACTAACTTTATCTATCCTTTTTCATTTTTGGTTGGGCAAAGGTTGTTTAGTGAAAACAATCAATCTCAATTGAAAGTCCCCAAGGTTAGTGAAGAGAAACCGCGAATAGCCCAATGTCACAACCTTTCCATCATATCATTTTTTTTATTAACTTTGGTAAATTAGCCCGGAACACTTACAAGTGGACCATTTGCTGATATGGCAAAACTATCTGAATTATACTATCCGAATACAATTTTAACGAAATATATTCATTACTTATATTTTAGAGCATAATAAATAATTTTAAGTTGTCGAAATGTGTGTTTATTTATATGTAATATATCCCAGTCAGTCACTGTTGTTGAATCTACTTTTCAGAATTTGAAATTGATTATGCACAAGCGATGATTTTCAAGATTCTCGTATATCCCATCTTCTCATGAATCCTATAATTATTTCAGAAAAAACTTTCAAAATAATAGAAAATAAATTATAATTTATTATAATTAATCAATTATAAGTAATAATAAATTATATTTTGTTACATGATATTGGATATTTTTTTTTTCAATCCTCTTCGAAAATAACTTGATATGGTTAGAAATTGTTATTCTTTTTTTTCCAGTTTTTGTGTGTGTATATATATATATATATATATAGATAGATGGAGGACGAAATAATATCAATACCTGTGAAATAATGGAAAATATTTATTAATAGGGGGTTGGACCTCTCTTTCACTGAAGTACAGATTTAATTCGAAGTGGGAAAGATACACAAAGTGTCATGGACAATATTTAAAGGAATATTAAGACATTCCTCCTGCAGAATGGTCTCTAATTCCGAAATGCTGGATGGAGGTGGAAATAGGTAAGAAAGTTTGGACTACAAAGATTAACATAAATGTTCAATAATATTCAAGTCCGGAGACGGAGGGGGGCAGGTAAAATATCAACTTCATCGTCATGCTCTTCGAACCATGCTTAAACACACCTAGCAGTGTTGATAGGGGCGTTGTCGTCTTGAAAAAGTGGTCGCTCTTCAGGGAATATAGTCTTTACGAAAGGGTGGACATGATCCCCTAGAATGCTTAGATAGCAATTGGATTGTATTCTCCTATGCAGAATAAC
>BMAW01053633.1:0-11199 GCA_019974015.1 Nephila pilipes | reverse complement strand
AAAAAAAAAAAAAAAACCCATTAGCTATCTTTCCTTTCATTATCTTATTAAGAAGTTTGTGTTGTGATGAAAAAAAAAAAAGAGGCAGTAATAATTTTGTTAATTTGAGTAGGATAAAGCTTTGATATCCTATTTTTTCAGCACTTTGATTAAGAGGTTCCTTCAAGAAAACGGTAAGCTCAAAGGGTTCCCATAGTGTAAAAGGTTGAATACCCTTGCTATAGATAATTGTTTCATTTAAAACAAAAATTGAGTTAAGGTAATGATTTTAAAACTTTTGTTTTCAATATGAGAGCAATCCAAATAAAATCTTGTAAAAAAAGTAAATGAAAAGTATATATATATATATATATATAAAATTTGCTTTTTTTTTTTAGTTTTTATTAATTTCGCTCTAAAAGCAACACGACAGCTATGAAATTTAAAATAAATATATATATTACAATCTGTGTCTTTTAGTTACAAAAATCAAACTCTTAATAAAAGCAAATGCCTTGATATAAATTTTCTTTCCTATTGGGGCAATTAGAATTGGATACAATATTAGCAACAAAATTCAAATAATTATTTCAGTTAATACAACCACATACTGACAATGCAGCAACATCACTGAGCAATTTATTTTGACCAGATTTCAGCTTTTTAGCCACCTAAGGGGCTATTATTTTAGTTGGGTCAATTTTGGCGAACCAGATCACTTTTCGCGTACGAAATCACTTTCCAATTTTTAATCGTTCGCTTCAATTTTAATTACATATAGCTTAAATATATTCAATTTAATAATTTGTCATTTCCTTTAATTTTAATTACATATAGTTGATATAATATTCAATTTAATAATTAGTCATTTCCTTTAATTTTAATTACATATAGTTGATATAATATTCAATTTAATAATTTATCGTTTGCTTTGATTTTAATTTCACTTAGCTAAAATAAAATCAATTTAATAATTTACTGGTTCCTTTAATTTTAATATCGGAAAAGTTTACTATAGTCAATTTCTCGATATTTTATCGTTTACTTTAATTCTAATATTTAATTGAGTAATTTAATAATAATTACAAAAAAAAAAAGCGCACTTTGGGTGGCAAAATCTGTTCTTTGCAAAATTTTGTATATAGAACATTTTATTATATTAAAATTTATTTTCATATAATTAATCAGTAAACACAAAATTTGGAATATCGCTAACATTGTCGATCTTTTATAAATCAAGTGATACGATTTTAAAAGAAATGAAATAGTAGAAACGTATTTTTTTGAAATTAGAATGCATGAAAAAAGCAGTAAAAAATTATCGAAAGGGAAGAATGACTATTTTTGAAGCAATGAAAAAGTCAGTTTCTTCCTAGTTTGGGATAGCTTTCAAACACTTGAACAACACAGAAGGGCAATTTAGCCTCAGGAGGGACCCCTCCCTACCGCAAAAGCTCCCAAGAAACTGTAAAAGAACGATGGAGATCAAATTACCCCCTTTTTCTCTTGTTTTGAATGGAGGGGGAGATAGAAGGGGAAGAATCGAGGTGGGGAAACAGCTCTACTTCTTTCAGTTCTGTCTAGAGGAAATATTTATTACCCTGTGACGTCATTTTCAAACTTCATGATAGCTGTCAAAACATAAATATAAGAAAATGGAAAATATTAGAGCAAAATTGAAAAAATTAAAAGCATCTAAGAAGTTCCTAATTTGAATTCAAGCGAAATAAGGAAAAATAAGAAAAATAAAGCTTGTAATTTCTCTTTTATAAGAGAACTATTTACTTCTGCCCCATATGACCAGTATTGTATGAGTACTTTGTCCGCACTAAGTAACGCCCCTTCCCCCCTCCCAGTAGAGGGAGCTTTCGTCGATTCTAAGTTTCGGAATCGCTCGAAGGGAGCCTTAACAGTGAAGATGCTAATCCTGAAGAGGATGAACTCCTTCCTACTGATGATGAATTCCAGGCTGAATTAATCAAACTTGATGTGGATCAGGTTGTGCAAGCTCAAAGGGAAGATGCAGAATTGATGCCTTTGATGAAAGATATTGAAAAGGAGGGAGATTCAAAAGAATACGAGTTATACAAAGGAAAATTACTGGTAAAACGGAAAGTAGATAAAAGTGGGTTGGAAAGGAAAATAATTTTTATACCCACTAAATTCCGAAAAGATATTTTAAAAATGTGCCATGAAGGTACCTCTGGTCATTTGGGAGTGACCAAAACGAAGGATCGCTTGGTGAAATATTTCTTCTGGAAAAATTGTTACAAGGATTGCGAAGACTATGTCAAAACTTGCGATCCTTGCCAAAGGGTGGGAAAATCTAGCGACAAAAGGAAGGCCCCTATGACTTTGGTTCCTGTTATTACGGAAGTGTTTTCCAAACTTAACATTGATACTGTTGGACCATTACCAGTAACCACTTCTGGGAAGAAATACCTACTAACAGCAATGTGTATGTCATCAAAATACCCGGATGCTGTAGCTTTGTCTGACATAACCTCCGTGTCGGTTATTGATGCTCTTCTGCAGATATTCAGTAGAACTGGTTTCCCAAAGGAAATTCAACATGATCAAGGAACCTCATTTATGAGTGAATTAACATCTAAGTTTTTTGAACGATTTGGAGTTAAAGTTGTTAATAGTTCGGTCTACCACCCACAAACCAATCCAGTGGAAAGGTTTCACCGCACCATAAATCGAATACTTCGAGTTTTGTGCTTTGAAGAAGGACCAGAATGGGAGAAACATGTTCATGCCGCTTTATTTGCGTTGAGAACAGTGACACACGAATCTACTGGATTCAGCCCATCAGAGCTTGTTCATGGAAAGAACCTAAGAACTCCAGTTACTCTACTATATGAGAATTGGTTACAACCAGAAGAAGAAAATTCTGTGGTAGAATATGTGCTTACCCTGATGAATAGGTTAAAGAAATGTCAGGAACTTGCCGTCACAAATATGGAGGAAAATAATCAAAAAAGAAAGAAATGGTATGATAAGAACAGCATTAAAAGAGAGTTCAAACCTGGAGATATGGTACTTGTTCTTTCTACCTCGCCGAAAAATAAGTTATCTGTCAAATGGTATGGACCTGGTACAGTGGAAAACAAAATTTCCGAAACCAATTATATTGTAAATCTACCTGATAAGAAAAATCCATCCCAAATTTATCACGTGAATTTACTTAAGCCATACTATCAAAGACCCGAGTTCGTAAATCTAGTTATTGCCCACAATGAAGAAACTTCAGAGTTAGATGAAGAATTTCCTGCAGTTGAAAACGATCCAAATATTTTTAATCTTGATGAGATTCTGAAGATTAGCGAAGTCGAATCCAGATTAAATGAAGAACAAGTAAATGGGTTAAGTAACTTATTGTGCAAATATTCTCGTTGTTTCTCAAACGTTCCTGGACTTACCAACATGGTCAAATTTGATATTGAACTTACAGAGAAGAAGATAATTTGTGCAAAGCCATACAGAATGTCTCCTAGACAAACGGATATTTTAAAGGCAGAAATCGACAAAATGCTACAAATGAAAATAATTGAAGTTGGAGAAAGTGATTTTACATCACCAATGATCCTAGTGGAAGCAGCTGGAAGGGAACCCAGACCATGCATTGACTTTAGGAAGCTGAATGAAATTACAAAGACACAATATTTCCCTATACCTAACATCGAGGAACGGATTGAAGCAGTTGCTGCAGCGAAGTATATCAGTGTGCTAGATCTGTCAAAGGGTTATTGGCAGATACCCTTAACCAAGGAAGCACAAAGATATGCAACATTTGTTACCAGTTTCGGATCCTTTCGACCGCTTAGAATGCCATTTGGACTGAAGAATGCTCCCTTCTACTTCAGTAAAATGATGGCTGAACTATTGAGAGGGTATGAAGAATTTGCTTTACCTTATCTTGATGATGTAGCAATCTACTCCCTCGACTGGACTGAACACCTGAAACATCTTGACCGAGTGTTGGAAAGGATTGACAAGGCTAAATTATGCCTTAAAATAAACAAATGTAGATTTGCTCAATCAGAAGTTAAATATCTTGGACATTACGTTGGACAAGGGAAAAGATCTCCTAACGAGATTAAGATCCAAACTATTAAGGAGTTTCCAGTTCCCTCATCAAAGACTGACATTCGAGCATTTTTGGGATTAGCAGGGTACTATCGGAAATATATACCACAGTTTTCAATTTTAGCTGCACCATTGACTGAATTATTAAAGGGACGACATAGAAGGTCCAAAATTCTTTGGAACGAACAGTGTCAACTGGCGTTTGAAGAACTTAAAGGGCGCCTCACCGATAACCCTGTGCTATATGCTCCAAAATTTGATGTTCCTTTCATCTTACAATGCGATGCATCCGATGCAGGGATAGGAATAGTGTTGTCTCAAAAAGATGAAAAAGGAGAAGAACATCCTGTATTGTATCTGAGCAAAAAATTTACATCCACTGAACGAAAATACAGTACTACTGAAAAGGAATGTGCCGCCATCATTTATGCTGTCAAGAAATTGCGATGCTATTTGGATGGACAGTATAAATTTTACATCCAGACGGACCATAATCCCTTAGTATGGCTGAAGAAAAACTCTGGTGTTAATCCTAGACTGATGAGATGGTCATTAGCTATGCAGCCTTGGAATTATGAAGTCATTCATAAAAAAGGAAAGGAGCACCAGAATGCTGATTGCCTAAGTAGACTATTTTAATGGGAAAGTTATATGTGGAGATGATATATTTAATGTAATAATTTCGCTGAAATAATTTTTGTATATGGAATCATAGTGTATTATTGTATATGTTTGTTTTACGTTATCTCATTAGTATGCATATATTGTAATTCCTATAGTGTGTAAATCTTTCTGAAATGCTTTTTACTAACGTAAAAAGATCTTAACGGGGGAGGAGTTGTGACGTCATAGCTTGTGAACATTTTGTTGTTTGTTACTGTATTCTTAGAAATGATATACTCCCCTTGAATGACGTCATTTCCCCTTACAACAGCGGAAACCGTTACGCTGCCCGCCAGACACCAGACAGTTTCGGAGACGAAACGTTGTCTTTGGCGAAAGCAGAGCTCTGTAGTTGAATGGTGGTTATGAAGATGTTAATAAATGATTTTTTTAAATAATTGATGCCTCGAAATATTTTTGCCTTAGTACTTAGTTTACTGAAGAAAGTACTCCCTGTACTCCAAAATCGTCGTCTTAAAGAAAGGTTTTGAAGAAGTGTTTACAGTACTGTGTTCGATTTTTCTTTTGGAATTACATCTTGGAATTGTGTCTTGTCGTCAAAAGAAAAGAAGAATAAAAAAGATAAGTGTTTTTTCCTTACATGAAAAATTTATTTTCTGTGATTTTAATTAGCAAAGAAAATTTTGTTGTGATGCAGTATAGTTTTGTTTTGATTTTGTATTAAACTCTTAATTTATCAACGATATATATATTGTGTTATTATTGAATTTTAAGGAAAAGATTGTGTGTGTAGAGATCATAAATATCTTATAGCTATTATTAAGAAAAATCTAGAGAAGTTTCGTTTTGAGATATTAGATAATATTGGAGAGTTATATTTTTGTATGAAAATCGTATTAGTATTCTAACAATTTACTGCATTTCTTATTTTATGTGTGTTAATTAAGAACTGAAACTGTGTTGTTAAAAGGAATCATTTTCGTTTTGATTTTCAAATGCAAATTTAATTTTGATATTTTTATTGAGTGTGTATGATCTTTCTTAATTTAATTAAAAACATCACAGAAAGTAGACTTAAGGTAATAAGGATTGTGTCAATTTCGTTTTAAATTTTAATTTAAAAGAAAGTCATTTAGTTCTGTTTTTGAAATATAAGAATTATATGAATGCTTTATTGTATTTATGTGAACATTTTTATTGTATTTATGTGAATATTTTTATGTAATTTTGGAGGAAGTAAATAAGTTATATTTCGAAAGATTTTTCAGTTTGATATTGTAAATTCGTAGATAGGCCAACATTTTAGGTTTGTTTGAGTCAATTAGCTTTCTGGTGTTATTTTTTTTTTCTTTCCTTAAGAAAATGGCTTATTTAGCAAAAGGTAAAAAGGAGGATTTGATCAGATTGGCGGAAGAATTAGACTTAAAAATTACTCAGGATATGAAGATGATAATTTTAAAAGAAATTATTCTTAAGAGTGACGGATATGGAGAGGAATTCGTTAAATCGATGTTTGAGGAATTTGTTAAAGAGAGAAAACGGAAAGAAGAATGGGAAATTCAAGAGAAAGAATTGGAATTTCAGGAACGGAAACGGAAGGAAGAATTCGAATTTCAAGAACGAAAACGGAAGGAAGAATTCGAATTTCAAGAACGAAAACGGAAGGAAGAATTGGAATTTGAGGGGGAAAGGCGGAGAGAAAATTTTGAGCTGGAAAAATTAAAGCTAGAAGTTCAAATAAGATCAGCTCAAGAACCACAAATGGAAAGTTCGAGAATACCCAGTAAGGAATTGAGCAAGCTTCTTCATAAATATGATATGAAGGAAGATATTAGCCTGTATTTAGTACTATTTGAGCGTCAAGCTAGTAGAATATCTCTACAAAAGGAACTTTGGGTCACACATCTGTTGGGGCTACTACCGCAAGAAATCACGCAGATAATTGCACGTGAGTCTGAGGAAAAAGCCAATGATTATGATCACGTGAAGAAATTATTGTTAAAGAGATTTAAGTTAACTCCCGAAAAATTCCGACAACTGTTTCATACGCACCAGAAAATTGCTGAACGTACCTGGCAAGATTTTTATCATGAACTACAGACCTATTTCGATGGATGGACGTCTGGACTAAAAGTTGAAACCTTCGATCAACTCCGGGATTTAATCATTGCAGATCAGATGAAAAAACGTGCACCGTTTGAGTTTAAAGAATACTATTTGGATGAATGGTCCCTAATTAGTTCACCTAGTATATTGGCTGAAAAATTGGAAGAATTCGAAGATGTGAGAAAAACATTTCGAGCTAGGCCAGTTAATTCATTTTCGAGAGACAAATATGAAGTTAAAGGACCAAGCAAGTTTGGAAGATTTGACAAAACTCCTCGAAAGGTTGAAAATCCCAAATATGAGTCAAACAAGCCTGATAGAAAACTTTTTGGACCTAGTCACAATAAGGAATTCGAAAAAAGAAGACAACTGAGATGTTTTTACTGTAACGCTCTTGATCATTTACGTCCAAACTGTCCTAAATTGAAGAAAGCTTCAGAGCCTGTAAATTCTGTTTCTGAATGTGATGTAAGGACAAATTTTTTGCAGCCATATACTTCTCACGGAAAAATAAATGGTATCAGTACCGAAATCCTTCGCGACACTGGAGCCACTATAGATATTATTTGCCGTAGATTTGTGACACCTGAAGATATGACTGGTGAACATGTATGGGTGCAACAACCTTTGGATGCTAGTTCAACGTGCCTACCACTAGCAGAAGTTCTTATTGAATGTGAGTGGGGCAGAACATTCACAAAAGCAGCTGTTATTCCAGATGAACTGTATCGTGGTCATTATCTTCTAGGGAATAGGACTGCTGCTCTCTTCAAAAATGAAGGAAACATTTCATTGCATCAAGTGAATGCGGTTCAAACAAGAAGACAGAAATTGAGAGAAAAAGAAGAGACTTCTGAACAGTTGGTAGAAGAACCCCAAAGCATTGTTATTAAGGCCCCCGTCGACACGCCACCACGAATTTCCCCACCTAATGTTAATCCTATGGAGTTACGTACTTAAAGTCTCACATCTAGAATATTTATTTAAACTGCATGGAATAAAGTGCATTTTAAAGAGCATTAAAAAATGAAGGCTTCTATGGAGTTACTTTTTTTTCTGATTTTTGCAAGTATTTTTAAATTTTCATTAAAGATCTGAAAACTTGCATCCGACGCACTAAATTGATCATAAAAATACTTTGAATAATCAGGAAAAAAAAGTAATTCCACAGAAGCCTTCATTTTTTTACGCTCTTTCAAATGCATATTTTTTTAAAAAATTTAATTTATTTCCCTGCTTGTAATTTGTTGAGTCAGCAAACTAAGCAGGGAAAGAGGGGAAAGCAATATTAAAAGTCCCGCCTCAATGCGCAAGGATACATGGTAAAGACACGTTGACAAAAGGAGATTTACAACCCTTCGGAGGGAAGTCAGCCGATTCTGGGAATTTCTTAGGATCCCCCCTAGTTGCGTAATATCCGTTGAAAGTTTGTCTAGCTTGCTATACAGATATCTATGTGGTATTTCACAGTGTTTAAAAAGTAAGCTTCATTCACGATTTCTTAAAAATACAAGTAATCCTTCGTTTTTTACGCTATTCTTACTGATTATTTTAAAAAAACAAACTATACAAATTACTTTATTAATTATTAAAATGAACAATAGATATTTTAGATACGCTATTTAGAGAGAGATAAAGAAGAATTTTTTTTTTAAATTGTTTTATAACTAAAGGAATATTGTTCAACTTTTTATGATAAAATTGAATGCACATCTACATTAATTATGTGCGTAACCATTTATTACTATTTTTTCAAAACTCCATTTGTAGGAATCAGATTAAAATATATCGAGTTTTTATGATTAAATGAAGAATACAGAGAAGATATTTATTGCATTAAATTTTTACTGGTTTTTATATATGTGAACAATTTTACATGGCTAGTACATTTCTCAAGAACGGAAACATTATTTTACTGCTTTGAAACAGCGTATGGAGTACCCGAATGGTTATGCTCGCTATTTTGTGGCTAGTGATGTTTTAATCGCAACGAGAGTTCGAGGCCTATTTTCCTAGAACCGCCTCCGTGTTTCAAATTTAAAAAAACAATAAATAGCTCTCATGTTTCTTCCAATTGCGACACTAATAAATATTCAATCCTTACAAATTTTGTTTTAAGATTTCGACCTCGAATTAGCTTTCCCCCCTCTCTTTAGTATAGCAACTAATGCAGAATGAAAATTATTAAATGGATATTATATGAATGAAGCTCTGCCAACAAATATTAGCTACCCAAGGGGCTATTGTTTTCTTTACACTATAAATGCCGTACCCGACCACTTTTCAAAAATTAACTTGTTTTTTCTTTTTTAATGTCTGCTTTCATTAGGAACGAACTTAATTTTCAAACATACGTCGTCATAAATTTCTCTTGAATTTTTTATTGGATTGAAATAAAATATATGAAATATGTGTCTGATACCTGCTTTCACCACTAATGAACTCAATTTCCAAAAATATATCGTCATAAATTTCCCCCAATTTTTTTCTTGGATTGAAGGGAAACAAATATAAAAAATAAGTATTTTATATACTTATCTATTTATGTATTACCTTGAATCATTTGTAAATTGGAATCAAGGAAGGTCTGAAAATAAATAACCTTATTTAGAATTTTAAGCGGTGAAGCAGCCTTTTTTTATTCCCCTGAGAACTTCAAATTACATATTTTTAGTTTGGCTTAGTGGTCAAATGATTTTAATATTGATTTACAATTATTAGCTAACAAATGAACTATTTTTTTTATGTGGACGCACCTTGTTTGGCTAAATCTGCTCTTTGCAAAACTTTGCATACAACTTTTTAATTTTTATTGAATTGTTTTTTCACCTCTCTAAAATAAAAAAAGGACATTTCATGAAGATAGGTTAACGAGATTGCGCCAAACTATATATACGAAGGAAAAATTGCATTTTTATGATGGTAGAAATGCTTATTGATATTTTATCATCCTCGTCTCTTCCTTTCCAGTAATTGATTTTTTTAGTCTCCGTGCCAAAACATAAATAAATAACTTAGATTCTTTAGAAATAATCCTAACACGAAACAAGTACTCGTTTTTATTGAGAGACTCTAATGAATTTCGTGTTAATTTCATATATATCTAAAATGTTATTCCCTTCTTATAATTAAAAATAGAGTATCCCTAAGTGTAAATTTCCCCCCCAACAACATTATTTTACATAATTAAAAGTCGAAAATAATCGACAAATTTCTATGATAATGATATTGTGTGGGTAAAATCTCTTGATTGAGATAAATTTATAGTTTAAGGTTGATTTAATTATTTTTTTGAATATAAATGTAGATTATGATTATATGAAGTATCTTAGAATATAGCTTTCCTATAAAGTTCATAAAATTAGTTACCATATTTTATGTCTTATTTCTTTTCTATTAAATAGTATTAGATTTTTAGAAAAATATGATTTATTAAAGCTTAGATTTTGTTATTTATTTGTTTGCGTAAATGACGTATTAGAGTAACATGAACTTTTCAGCGACAGACTTCAGAAAAATTAACCAAGGTCTGATAAAGGTAACGATATCTGAAATTATACGAACATTGTCCCACTTCTGTAGGTTCTTTGCCTTTGATTTGGGAATAAAATATAAATTTTGTATCTTTAAATACAAATATTTCACGTGCATACTATTTATTCTTTTGTTTGTTCATTCTGTGTTTTATAAGCTTCTATCGTGAGCGTTTGATGCATACATGTGATGTTAATGATACTGTAACGTGATTATTTGTATAAATTAAAATTATCATTACCTTAAATTTTTGTAAGCCTTTGTTATAGATCAGAGGTCTTCGACCTGGGTTCCGCGGAACCTAGGGTACCTTAGCACTTTGACAGGTGTGCCGTAAGTGCTTATGAAAAATAAGTATAAATAAATATTTCTTGGATAAAACAAAATCTTAAGTTTCATGAAAGTCACGTGCTTCAAATACATTAATCGAGACACGTTAGGTCACATATTAGTCTCTATTATTTGGCTCAATCGGTATTTCTTAAATTGATATATTGATCGGCACTCAACTGAAACTAAAATTTAGTCAAGTTCATATTATGCATTTTTGGATTGACTTTAGAGAAGAATATCCTGAAATTGACAAAAGATTTGAGGAACATATAATGTCATTTGTTTCGACCTATGTATGAGAAAATGTTATCTCTTTGTACGCTGCGACAAAAACAAAATGCAGAAACAGATTGGTTGCTGAACAGGACATTAGGTTGCAGGTTTTATCAATTATTCCAAGTGTTAAAATACTTTGAAATAAAAAAAACAATCACGGACAAGTCATTAAAAATGTTCTTTTTTATGAATTTGTTTTAATTTAAAATATTGTTGTTTTTATTCATTGATAGAATACATTTTAGGAAAAAAAAA
>BMAW01053630.1:0-28061 GCA_019974015.1 Nephila pilipes | reverse complement strand
ATATATATATATATATATATATATATATATATATATATATATATATAAATAGAGAGAGAGAAAACAAACCATAAATGATAAATTCTTCATTCCTAAGGTTGACTTGTTGAGAATATTTTGCTCTTCAAAATGAATTTAGTAAAAATAGCATACTTAAAAAATTTGCGTAGAAATTTTGATCATTATTTTTACGGGTGTAAAATTTTTTTAAAAAAAGGTTTTTTGTACACACACAATAAGTATATGCATATATATATGTGGGTTTGTAGTAGAAACACCCGATCATAGAGGGCGCGGCCTCTGCTACTGAAGGGAGTCCACTCTTGAAGGAGAGTCGACGGTAGTCATTGGTACGAGGAAGACGCCCTTGTTGATGACTCTAGACGATTGATTATTCAAGACGCTGAAGAATATTGTTTTAATGTTTTTAAATGTTATTGTGAAATGTCTCGTCAACTATGTGAAACCTTATGTTAATGTGAAACGTCAATATTAAATGTCTGTGTGCTAATTCAAAGTTTGATTTTTATTAATTAATATAGGCCATCCCACAAAAATCAGAAGTGGGATGTAGATATGAGCACATGATAAGGATTGAGAGGAGCATAATTAGATGTAAACTGATAAGGAATAGAAATAGAGATTGAGGCGCATTATTGAATGTAAGCACATTAGGACTCGATTAGGATATAAAAATCGTGAGAGTGTAGGACTCATGATTAAATTGTGAACATTGAACTGAAATAAAAAAAAAAGTGTGGATAACTGTGTGCTGACCAAGGATAAATTCAAGACTTTGAGGTGAGTCAGATTTATTCTTATTTGCTAAACATGAAGATTGACGATATTAATGTAGTAGGCGATGCACTTAAGAATCTCAATAAAGAAAAAATTAAGACTTTGCATAAGTTTATTTTTGATACTGATGGCGATGCTAAAAATACGGAAAGAATAAGAAATTTTACTGGTTTCGAATGCACAGTAAATGACTCTAATTTTACGTCTAAATTAAAAACTATTAAAGATACTTTTTCATTACATGAATTGATTAACATTTGTGATATTCTAAATATTGCATTCCAAGGAACAAAAACCGAAATAATCAAGAAAATATTAGTTTTGTTAAATGATGTTAACTCGCTTTATCAATATATTCAAAATTCAAATCAATCAGAAAGCGAAATGGGAGTAGAAACAAAACAAAATCCATCAGTGCAGAGCCAGAACATTAATGAGTCAGCAATTCATTCTGAAGAGCGGTGTTATTATTATGGCACCACTCGAAATCAAAACATCTCTGTAAGCTTTTCAGACATTGAAAGTGTTACTTCCTCTTTTAATGGTGAATTGTATGAAAACATTTCAGTTTGGTTAGAGCAGTTTGAGAGCGCTGCGAATATTTTTAATTTATCTGACCTACAAAAGTTTATTTTCGCTAAACGATCGCTTGGTGGTAATGCCTTATTATTTGTGAGAAGCAAATTGAATATTGCGTCATACCAGGAATTAAAACGTGTGTTGATAGATGAATTCGAGGTCACTACTAATTCAGCCCAATTGCATGAAATATTGAGTAGGCGTAAAATGAAAGAATCTGAATCTATACAAGAATATTATTTTATAATGAAAGAGTTGGGTAATCGAGGGAGAATTGAAGATACCACTTTAATGCAATATATTATACGAGGAATTAACGATTGAAATGAAAATAAATTAGTTTTGTATGGTTGCAAAGATTTGCGTGAATTTCGCGAAAAACTAAAGATTTACGAGGTTATAAAAAATGATTTTATGAGAGAAAAAAGTAAATATAATTTTAGTAAAGTAAAACAAAAACCATATAATTTTGTGAATCATAAACGATCAATTAATTATGATCAGAATACTAAATTTTGTTTTAATTGTGGTGGTAAAGGACATTTATCTAAATTTTGTTCACATAAGAATAAAGGTTTAAAATGTTTCAGATGTCAAAACTTTGGGCATAAGGCGTCTGAATGTTCGGAATTAAATTTGGAAAGCAAACCCAATGATAGCGTAGAATCTCTCAATATTGCAAAACAAACATATCTGTTTAAAATGGTACGTTTCGGTAATTTAAATATTTAACTCATTGATAGATACCGGAAGTCAAGCTACATTAATTTCTAAGAATATATTTGAAAAGTTAAATATTTTTGGATTGAATCAGTGTAATTCAATTTTATCGGGATTAGGAGATGTAAAATAAAGCCCATAGGTATATTTAAGGGAGAGATAGGAATAGATAACTTTAAGTGTTTTACTGATATATGTGTCGTGGAGAATGGTTCTATACCGCATAATGCTATTATAGGACTTGATGTAATTTTGCAAGGTGAAATTCTAATAAATGAAAATGGATTTACAATAAAAAATAAGTCTCTGTGTGAAGAAAACAATATTTCAACGGTTTTGCATGTTAATGTTAATTGTGATGAAATTGAAGAAAATATAGGTTATAATTTTTCAAAATCTATTAAAGATGAAGTGCGTCAATCTATATTAAATTACCAACCGAAGAAGATTAAATCAACTAACATAGAATTAAAAAATTTAACTAAAAATAATGAGCCAATATGTCAACGACCGCGACGTTTACCTTTTTCTGAAAATAAGATTGTTGATGCTCAAATAACTAAAGGGTTAAAACAGGGAATTATAGAACCTTGTTCTTCAATAAATATCAAGCAGACTGAAAAATCAAAAGAAATTATTGATGCTGAATTTCAGGCTAATTTTTGAAAACAGCGTAACGATCTAAGAAAAGATGCTAGAAAACAAAAGATTGAATGACCAATTGCAATGTGTGCAATGAGTTCAAGTAAACCGTAAAAAAGGAAGCTTCATCCAATTCATAAAGATGATATACCTTTACATAAGTATCGTACAGATCACCTAGGATCATTAGAAAGTTCTACAAAAAATATAAATCATCATCGGATTACAACTAGTGCAGAATTTATAAGAAGATGGTGCGTAACTTAAACTATTTAATTATACTTCATTTACTTGACTGTGAATCTACCAATTATGACTTATCTACCGATTATGACTATTTTCCCCCAAACATGACTGTATTTATCTATGTTTTTTGAAGACGTCGAAAGAAAAATAAAAGAGAGAGAAAAGTGAAAGCTAGACGAAGTGACAAAGCAAGACGATGATACTTATAGACGATAGTGTTTTCCAAAGACGATGATGTTCCAAGATTGATAAATGCTGTTCGAATTATCAACTTGTTACTGCTTTTGAATTTTCTCTTTTCAGTTTTATTTTTTAGGTTGAGAAGGTCTTTTGTTTGAATCAAGAAGCTGAGGTCATCTTCTTCCAGGAGGGCCGAGTGTGGGATTGTAGTAGAAACACCCGATCATAGAGGGCGCGGCCTCTGCTACTGAAGGGAGTCCACTCTTGAAGGAGAGTCGACGGTAGTCATTGGTACGAGGAAGACGCCCTTGTTGATGACTCTAGACGATTGATTATTTAAGACGCTGAAGAAGATTGTTTTAATGTTTTTAAATGTTATTGTGAAATGTCTCATCAACTATGTGAAACTTTATGTTAATGTGAAACGTCAATATTAAATGTCTGTGTGCTAATTCAAAGTTTGATTTTTATTAATTAATATAGGCCATCCCACATATATATACACTTAAATTAATGAAAACTGAATTTATAGTTTGTTATACGAATATGAGTCCTTAGTTTAAACCATAGGTGTCTAAACTATGACCATTTGAGGACTACATTGCAAAAAAAAAAAAAAAATGCTGGGCAGCACGTACAATATTTTTTCAGCACATTGAAATAAAAATTAACTCTATGTAATTTTATTAAAATAAATTATAACTTCTTTTTATTCTATTCTTTTAAAATTTGAATTAGATATGTATAAGTACGTATTTATTTTAAATTTGTAAAAGTTTCATTTCATTTTGTTTGGATTTCATACAGATGGAAAAAATTCGAATTAATGAGATGGATGAATTTGTTTTTGTGAACAAGCAAATCGATATCAGGTTCAATAGACGTATCAATTCTTACTGCTTTTCAAGATGTTTGTCAGTGATCTTTGTCCTATTTTTGATTTTTGTAAACTTCATTCTTGAAATAATTGTTAACAAATATAAGCACTGCCAAAAGCTGAAGACATTAATAAAGCATGATTGTGAAAAATATGATACTTATCGTGGAGTAGGTAATCTTTATAAAACTCCAGTAAAGAAACATTCCCAAATTTTTCTTTCAGTTGAATGTCCCTTTGCAGTTGAATGCATTCCATTTGAAGATAATTTATTTGTTTCTAGGGAAAAAAGGTTAGAAAATATGTTGAAATATTCTTCATTTTTTCTATTTCTATTTTATTTTAAAATTCGTCGATACTTAAATTCCTCGACATTACACTTGAAATAACTGATTGTGTGTGATTATGATATTATTTATATTACACTACACTAAATTATTATTAATATGCATTTCTAAAAAAAAATAATTTATTTAGTGTTTTTGCTTGTTCCTGAACGTCTTCATCAAAATTTAGGGGAAAAAAACATTAATTCAAAATTATTGATGTTGTATATCGTAATCAATTTTATTACAAAAAAATTCGATTAAATGACACAGAAAATGTACATCAACATTTCAATTTGAATTAACGAAATAATTAGTAAAAAATAATTTTTTTTTAGAATAAATATATTTGATGATGAATATTTTTTATATTATTTTGTTCTATGACGTATTTTTTACTTGTAAGTCTAAAAATAAAAATATTTTTGGAGTAAAGAATCACCAAATGTATATTCGAATTAAAATATACTAGTTTCTGAAGTACAGCAACGATCCCAACTTACAAACGATAAAGTGATGTATACAACAAATTACTGATTACACATTATTGTCATTCCGCCAAAACATTTAACTAAGAATAACAAACGAAATAAAAATGATTTTACAGCAATTGCTTTATTATCCGATGAAAATAAAGCTAAAAGCTATCTATACATATGTTATAATGACTCATTACATGAATCCTTGAAGTGTAGATTTGCTTTTTCATTGCCTTTGGAAAAAAAGAAAAAAATATTTCAATGAAAAACGGTAATTGCTTTCGTTGCATAAGACATTCTAATCATTTATCAAAAACGTGTAGAGCTTGATCGGGATAAATACAGGTATAAGTTTTGCTTGCCGTTTTGATATAAGAATGTTACTCCAAAAACTTTTTTTTAGTTAAATGTTTGGTGAAGTGACTCTTTTGAAACAAACCATAAATTTTTTTTGAAAATATTGCAAGCTGAATTTAATTATTGTTACAACTTGAATAGAATTTTGATGTTTGAGCTTTCTCTGTAATTGAAGGATTTATTAATAAAGAAAAAAATACATTGATTTGTGCAGTTAATTGTTAAACATGCAAAGTGATATTGTTTATTGATTGTTTCTGTAACAGCTCTAAAAATCAAATAGTAACTTGCTTATTTGTAATTATTACTTAATGTGATATTTAATGTTTGTCATTTTTCAGAAATTGGAAGAGAAAGCAACTTGAAGCATTTTTTTGTTGTTCTCATACTCAAATAGAAATAGTTTAAATAAAACGGTTATTTCAGTTTTTTCCCATTCGTTTACTACTAACTGATTTAATGATTGTTCAGTAGTGTCACACTCGGAAGCAACATGAAGGCAATTGACGACATAGTTACCTCGAAATTTTGAGTCTGAGTTAAGTAACACGGATAATACTTGTCTGGCACCTCTTCCTTCAAACTTCCCCACCATACTATGAAGGGAGAGACTTGGAGCTTCTATAAATTCAATGTGCATCAGCCCCATTATACATTCAAAACAGTAAAAGAAGTAAATTTTATGATTTATCAAAACTATGGGCTCTCAAAAATTAGTTAATAATTTAAAAATATCAGAAGTTATTGTGATACGTATTTTAGTTATTATGAACTGTTTAATATATGTATTAAAGGAAATACACATGAATTAAAATAAAATTGTATTGCATTCTCTGCTTTTTTTCTTTTATTATATCAAATAAAAGCAATACTGCAAATGATGTATTTAAGAAAAATACTACACTTACTTTTTTAATCCTGTAATTTTGCTCAATGAAGAAAAGAAATTACTACTTAGGATTCCTGATTTTACCATTTACCTGACATATACAAATGTATCGTTTCTGTAATAATATTTAATATATAACTATAATAATTACATTTAATACTGTATAGAGAGCGATTCGTTACACATTATATTTTTCACATAAATATAACTTACCTATTTTTTTTTACAAATTTGAATTCTTCAGAAAGTCTTTCACAACTGTGATGCAATTGTAATACAGATAATGTCACCACAGATGGAAATACCATCTAACATTCTCTTCGTAGTTATTAAAAACTTCCCATATGCAAGAGTGTCTCCAGCACTCAGTTGGTTGATCAGATACACATAATAAAATGGATGATGACTAGAAAATAAGAACTATTAAAAATATTTTCTTAAAGTAATACATGATATGAAAACTTGGTTTATCTCCACCATTTCCCCCGTCACCCAGGAGGTATGGTATGTAAATGCATTAACCATTTTTTCAACAGAAAAGGTAGGTTCCTTAGAAAATATACATTCCATTACACTTTAAAAAACTAGCACAATTATTTTTACTACACAAAAAAACGAATTATTAATAGTATACAAATGAAACAAAAGAATTACAATATTCATTTTATATAGTACTTTAAATAATTAAAAAGCTACACGAATAAGCTTACCTAGTGTATATAACTCTGCTTGCATTAATAACAAGTGGAAATATCATCTGATACAATATATTAGATATTATTTAAACACTTACCTGCAATTTAATCAAACTTGTACCGTCTAAATTCATTTATATCAAAATTATAATTTCTCTGTTTAATACCCTATTTGTAAAGTATGATATAAAAACACTACAATTCATGCTATCAGTTTGTTTCAAATGAATTGGATATGAAATATGCCAATCTTGTTTTTGATGTAACAAAGTATTTAACGTTCTTCTCTATAAATCTATTAATTTAACATATTATCTACATTCACTTCCGAAACCTAAAGGATCATAAAAATATAATTTTTTGACACTTAACTTAGCAACTATTTCATTTTCATTAATAATATTTTGGCGTTGGTGATAAATATTGGAGATGGTGATTTTTTGTTTATCTCTTGTTTCGATGAAAACGGTGGTGTTTTCTGTGGTGGTTGTGTGTTTTGTAATGAGGTGATGAGGTATAGAACTTTTGATAAGGAGGGCGGTACCCCCCCCCTATGTGTTGGTCTATCAGAGCGGTAGGTAGTGTAATTTGCTATTTTAAATTTGTCTGGGGGATTTAGGTGTGTTTCCTGTATGCCAATGATATCTGGGTTATTTTCGTAAATGAAGTTTTTAAATTCGTCCAATTTTTGTCGGATGCCATTGGCATTCCAACTAGCTATTGTGATGGAGGGGCTATTGTTAGTGATCGGATTGAAAATTAACACCAAATGTTCATAAGTTGGGGAATGCTGTCAAAAATTATTTCAAACTTTTGAAGGCTGTCTGTACTTTTTTTAAGGTTGTCGTTTATTTTTTTAAGAAGTGTCATGGATTGAAGAATTTTTTTGGGGTTAAAAAGATTAAATAAATCTTTAAAGTCTGATGTGGAAGATGAGTCAGTTGTAGTTTCATCGGGAGTGGGAGCGTTGTTAGGAGCATCCGTTAGCGGAGCGCTTGTAGGGGAGGTAGGTGTGGAGGGTTGTGGGAGGGGAGCGGTGGAGGAACTTTCCTGCGTTGTGATTGGTTCATTTACGATCCGGGCGGCTTTTCTTGCTCTCTCTTCCCAGGCATTGACGGTGGGAGGGGGAGTAGGCTTAAAATGAGCTGGATTTTTCGGACAGGCCGAAAAGAGATGCTACAATCACTGGCGGAAATTTCCAAGCAACTTCCTGGACTCCTAAAAAACCTCTCTAAAATTAAAGCAGCCAAAGGGAAGACGAACAAAACGTACGCACTCATAGAAGCTCTGATGGACGGGGACCAATATGATCAGTAGAATCACACCTTTTCACAAAACCAGCACTTAAATAATAGCTACAAACTTTTAGGCTTAAGCCTCTGCTCATGGAATGCGAACGGCATACAATCTCGTATTGTTGAGCTACGAGATTTTGTACAGAAGCATACCCCCGACTTAATAATGTTACAGGAAACACACCTGAGACCAAAAAACACAGTACACCTACCCAATTAACACATCGATCAATTACTCCCGTGACTAACCCAGAGATGGCGCTCGTAGTAAACCAGTAACCAGGTCTTTCTAGAGTACTAACCTTTGCTTGAAACGTGTCAAAATTTTAAGTCGATCGGACCAGGAAAAAGGTTTTTTGAAGTGAAAAAGGTTTTTTCCGAGTGGGTGCCGCGATTGCTTTCGATGGAACAAAAACAGCAACGAGTCGATGATTCAGAAAGCTGTTTATCGCTATTTACTCGCAACAAAAAAGATTTCTTGCGAAAAAAAAAAGAAAAAAAGAAAAAAAAAATTTTTTTTTGGGGGGGGGAAACAAAAAAAAGGGGAAAAAAGATTTGTGTGTGTGTAGTAAAGCGTTGGAACGATTGTATCACCCTAAAAGGTGATTAACAAAAGGTGTTATGTTGATGAATAAAAAAAATGTTGTTTTCAGTTAGGCTCGGGAGTTATTGATCGATGTGTTACACTGCCTATCGTGATGATAGACAAAACCAAGATATCGCATCTGGAGGCACCATGATTTTCATTTAATACTCCCTAACACACCACCGCCACACTACCCCACCACTCCAACACATTGAAGCTACAATTATCATACTCACTCCACCTAACCACTCAGCTGTCACCCTCGTCTCCATATACATTCCCCCTTCCTCACACTATTCCAATTTTACACAAGATCTTGACACCATCTTTAATGTACATAACAATTGTGTCATAATTGGTGATTTCAATGCAAAACACCAAAACTGGAATGCACAAACTAATTCACCTAGAGGGGTTAATTTAAATAATTACATTAATTTACATGACATTACACTAGCATACCCCAATACACACACAAGATTTGGACATAACTCAGCCACCACCATAGACTTTGCACTAATTAAAAATTTTAATTACAAAAACACAATAACCTCATTACCAGAACTTTCCTCAGATCATAATCCAATTATACTTGAATTTAACTTCACACTCACCCATTACATCAACAAAAGAGCCATAACCACAAACTGGAAAAATTTTCAAATTGAAATCAACAAAAACATTAATTTAAATAACTACACAAAAATTAATAACAGCAATCTACTTGAACAAAAAATAGAAGAACTTACTAATTGCATCATCACAACACATCAAAATACATCCACTCCCATAAACACCAAAAATGAAAGATATACACCACAACACATAAAACAACTTATCAAAACAAGAAACAAAACCAAAAAACTATTTCAAAGAACACTTGACCCCAACATAAAAACTCAAGTAAACAGAATACAAAATCAAATCAAAAAAGAAATACACAAATTTTACACAAAACAGCTGGACACAAACACTCCAAACTCTTAACACACAAGACAAATCAATATGGAAAATCACGAAATCATTCAAAAACAAAAGAAGCAACATTCCCCCCTAATTAATAATAATAATATTGCTGAATCTGATATAGATAAATCCAACCTCTTAGCCACCACCCTCTCTCAAAATTTCACAGAAAACAAAAGACCAGAAAATTACTTAACTGATATTGACCAAAAAGTACAAGAAACACTGCATAACTTTTTTAACAACCCCCCTCACACACACACATAGACACAATATGGCCCAATGAAATCACAACATACATAAAACACATAGCCATAAACAAAGCACCTGGAAAAGATAACATTATAAACAAAATGCTCAAAAACTTTCCACCCAAACTAATCTTCCTACTCACTTACTTAATTAATACCATACTCAAAATTACAACACTTCCCTAAAAACTGGAAAACCTCAATAATCTTTCCCATACTAAAACCGGGGAAAACCCCCCGTCTTCCAGACAGTTATAGACCTATAGCGCTCCTATCTTCTCTCAGTAAACTCACTGAATCCATTTTACTTACAAGAATTAATAAACACATCGACACCACTAATATTCGTAACCCTACCCAATATGGTTTCACTAAACATCTCTCTACTTCACACCCACTAATTAAACTAATAGAGCATATCTCCTCAGGATTAGAAAACAGTAAATCTACAGGCGCGGTATTTTTAGATATACAAAAAGCATTTGACCGCGTCTGGATTGAAGGCCTAACTTACAAACTTATAAATTATAATTTCCCAGCACCACTAATTAAAATAATACACTCATACCTCACAAACAGAAATTACCAAATCAAAGTAAACAACACATTATCAAACACACACTACACAAATTATGGAGTAGTACAAGGATCTATAATCGGGCCAATTTTGTATAATTTATACCTAAATGACATCCCACAATACAGTCTCACTTTACTCAATATGTACGCAGATGACACCGCAATATTAGCAAAATTTAAAAATATAAAATCCGTCACTTTCGCACTCAATAAACACCTACACTTACTCGAAAATTATTACAACGACTGGAAAATCAAGATTAATGTCGAAAAATCAGCAGCAATCTTGTTTTCCAGAAAACAAATTATAAACACCCCACCACCAACTTTTTTCAAAACAACAATCCCTTGGTCTCAGCACACCAAATATCTTGGAGTAATTCTAGACAAACAACTCACATGGAAACAACACATCAAACACTCGCGAGAAAAATTCCGGAGAGCAAAATGCAGTATCTACCCCTTAATTTGCCGGGATTCAAAAATGAATATGAAAAACAAGCTGCTTCTGTACACTGCCGTTCTCAGACCAATCATTAGCTATGCATGCCCGGTTTGGGCGTATGCGGCCAAAAGTAATATACAACTTCTAGAAAACACACAAAGCTCAACACTTCACATGATTACCAAATCCAGATGGTATATCAGAAATAATGAAATTCTTAAAGCCACAAAAATCCCTACCTTCAGAAAACACATTCAAAAAATAGCCAAAAAATTCTTTGCAACACTAAATTTCACTAACAATAGCAACATGATTAACTTAGAAAACTACACCCCAAAAGAAAATTCTAAAAGACCTAGAACAGTATTACTCGATTCTTATAACCCACCTTAATTTGTATTTTAATTATATTCTCATTTCTCATACACAAACTAAATTTATAAACACACACTTATTTCTCAATCTCATTCTATGCCGTATACGCCCCAACACTTCAGTTACACCCACTCCATAATCTCAGCAGCCCAGGGCAGCCAATAGGAAGGCTCACCTCCGCAGCAGCATTCATATGGTGGGATTGTGTGCTAGCCTGGGATGGCGTTTTACACAAGTTTTGTGTTGATCTTAAAAAAGATCGTAAAGCGAAAAAAAGAACAAGCAGTTTAAAATGCACAAATGTGCTTAATGTGAAATAGTGTGAAAGTAGGAGCAAAGAGTAATAAAAATAAAAAATAATAATCAAAGAATGTATAAAAGTGTTTTTTTCCCCTCCTGTGGACAAAGTCCGTTGGAGGAACTGCATAATTTGTGAGTACAAATTATTTAATTTGTTTTTATATAATTTTTTTTCTTTTTTTTTGTATGTTTTTGTTTGATTAAAATCCAAATCTGAACGTGAAAAAGTGTCCTTTATGGACAGTCTCAATCACGAAAGATGAGGTTTTTGAATCAATTTTTTTTGTTTTTTTAAAATAAAAAAATGGAAAATAATAATAAAAAACGAAAGGTTGGAGTGGAGAAAGTTTATGTAAAGTGAAATGAAAGCGATAGTTGTCCGGCAAAGGCGTCAGGGCTCAGAGGAAAGTGGCGATTCATTCAAAATCCGCTTAGGTCGAAGATGTTCTGCGAGAGGAAACGGAGGTTTCCCATTGGTTCTCCCCGGGCGTTCGCAGAAGTGGTAGGATTTGACCTACTCCCTTTCGGAGTGAGAGGAGTGTGGGGGTTGGGGTTAAAATGTTTCGGATTGGATGTTGAGTTTGTGTCCGACGGACTGTGATTGGACGGATGTAATCCGTGAGCTGTGAGGAACAATTCGATGGTAGATTCTCGTCTGAGCCTTCATCCATGATGGACGCGCACAACAACTGGTCCGATAGGACCGAGATTGCTATGGAGCAAATTGAAAACGCTGAAATTGAAAATACCGATCAAGGTGCGGCCATTACTGCCTCCCCAGCCAGTAGAGTCTACGACGAAGAATTCTTTGTCAGAAACTTCACTACGACCAGGAGAGCCATCCAGGGCCGAAATGCCTATGCTGCTTGGGCCAGGAAACTTGGCCTCACCAAGAAGGACGATCCGGAGTTCCTCAGGATCCACGACGAACTCTGCAAAGCAGGTGAGAACCTAGATAAGGTACTAGCCAATTTGGGCGACGTACCCCTCTTTAAACTCCCTGCCAGCGAAAAGGAGCTGGATGCTATGACCCAGAAGCCTCCAAAACCTGCCTCCACCCAAGAAATAGCCACTGTACCGATTGCTGCTGCACCCCTTAATCTAGACAGATCTGACTCTGCCTCACAAGGGAAAAAATCTACGAAAAGAACTAGGGATAGCGAGGGATTTATCTCTCCCCCTAAGCACCTCACTAGGAAAGCCCCTAAGGCTACCCCAAGTGTAGACATCACTGACGACGCTCCAACATCAGATCCTGATGTCGACGTCAATATCCTTGACCCGGTGGTGGCTGCTTCACCCCCCAAACCTCCAAAAATCCCCCCCTTTTTCGTTAATCCGAAGGGGGATTGGAGAACTCTAATTACTTTGGCAAAACTACGAGCCCCCTCCGTCCAGTCTAAATTGACCGGCCGGTTTTTTAAAGTCACGGTTGCCACCGCGGACGAATACCGAACGTTATCGACGTTCTTTGAAAAATCAGGTGTTGAGTTCAAATCCTTCATGTTGAAGGAACAACGCCCGATTAAGGTAGTCGTCCGTGGACTTCCGTCGAATACTGATTGTGATGAAATTAAAGCTGCGTTTCAGGAAGAAGGATTTAATATCCACAAAATAACGCAACCGACCCTGCAGTACTCAGCGGCACTGCGGGGAGAAACCATGGAGCGTCCGCGCGCCACCCTCCCCCTCCTCCCAAAGCTACCGGAGATGCAAACTTTAACGCCGGTATGCTTAAAGACCTCTTTGAGATGATCGCAGACACGAGCGTTAATAGAAGCGCTCTTGTCACGGCATTTAAGAATTCACTTCCTGCCCTCCGTGTTGCATCCACGGACATTGATAGATCTTATATCAACTTCGAAGCCTATTGTGGGCTTCTTTAAAACTTTAAGCCTAACATTCAATAGCCCGAATGTGCAAGAACTTAAAATTGGATTTTGGAACGCAAACTCTCTGCGCCCCAAAATTCAAGAGGTTCGTGATTTTGTTCACGAGCAAAACTTTGATGTTTTCTTGGTTCAAGAAACAGTGCTTCAACCAGGCATTGAACCCCAGATCGCCAACTATCGTCTATATAAAGACGACAGGATATATATTACCACCCATCGAACATATGGAGGCACTGCTATTTATCGTAAAAACAACCTCGTTCGAAGCAGAGTCCCACTACCAAAATTAGATAACATTTATGCTACTGCCATAGAAATCAAAATTAAAAACTCCTCCCCACTCAGAATCGTTTCCGCATACGCCCGTCACAAAAGGCTATATAATAGGTTTCCTGTGGAGGAGTTTAAAAAACTTTTAAACATTGGGAATAACGTTATCATTGCTGGTGATCTAAACGCTAAACACGTAGCGTGGAACAATGCTAGATCAAATAAATTTGGCCGATTACTGCTTAGCACCCTTAATAGTATGCGAAATGTGAGAATAGCTGCACCACAGGCTATTATTCGCACTCCCACCAACAGATCGGAAGGCTCCATCATCGATCTAGCAATTCTTAAAAATATCCCCTTTTCTTACAATATCCGAACTCTTAATGAACTGAGCTCGGATCATCTTCCGGTCGTTCAAAATTTCAAAATCGACTCTGCCCTCATTAAAATTCCAGAGTAATTATCCACAAATTGGGATAATTTTAAATTTATTTTGAGGAATAAAAATATTCCTACTATCAAAATTAACAGCAATGATGACATTGAGAATGCAATAAGCACGCTCAATCAAAACCTATCCGAGGCTTACGCTGCCGCCTCAAAACCAAAATTTAAAAACCCTTCACGCACCCTCCTAGCTGAAATCAAAGAAAAAATTAAGCAGCGAAACAGAGTGCGGAGACTTTGGCAAAGAATTAGGGACCCCGATTATCTTAATCAATTCCGCACTCTCCAGCATGAGATAACTAGGGAGATAAAAATCCACTCCAAAAATCAATGGGATGCGGATATTGCAGCCCTCAATCCAGAAGATAATTCACTATGGCGTAAAGCCAAATTCCTTTGAAGACCTCCTCAACACATTCCGCCCCTAAAGGGCGCAGCCAGCAGCACTGCAATTTACCCCATTGAGAAGGCAGAGGTAATTGCTGATAGTCTGGAAAAACAGTTTTCCCCAAACCTGGACGTCGAAAACCCTGAGTTCTCGGCGCAGGTCAAACAAGCCGTACATAGCTTTCTCTCCGATCCGGCCGCAGCCCGACAGGTAACGCCGCCGCAGGACGAAAGTGCAGCACGCTGCGCTGCGGACACTGATCGTTTGACGGTCCCCTCCCTATAGAACCCACTAAACCGACGGAAATTCTGGAATATATTTTTAAAATTAATCCCAGAAAGGCTCCCGGGGCAGATGGTATTACAAATCGCATGATTAAATGTTTTCCTCATAAATATATTGTTTTCTTAACCTTTTTGCTTAACTGCATGTTAAGAAACTCTTACTTTCCACACAAGTGGAAAACTGCCGTGGTGGTACCGATCCATAAAAGCGGATCGGCACCAGATATCCCTCAAAACTACAGACGCATTTCTTTGCTTAGTAGCTTAAGTAAAGTATACGAATTTGTTATTTTTCGTCGCCTGAATCAGCATATTTCTGCGAATAACATAATTATTCCGCAGCAATGTGGCTTCGTACCTAAAAGCAGTACTGTTCACCAGCTACTACGAGTCACTGAAATGATTCACTCCGGCTACGAACAATCACTCACCACGGGTATACTTTTCTTAGATGTAGCCAAGGCTTTTGACAAAATTTGGCACCTTGGTCTCATTTATAAACTCATGCGATTAAAATTTAATCCAAACCTCATTAAAACTATTTTTTGCTATCTCTCGAACCGTTCCTTTCGAGTTCGGAACACCCTCTCCACTGCTCGACCAATCAAATCATCTGTCCCGCAAGGAAGTTTGCTTGGCTCCGCCCTCTTCAATTTGTATGTAAACGACATACCCCAGACTATCAATACTAAGTTAGCATTGTTTGCTGATGACACTGCTGTGCTGACTCAAAATAGGAGTGTGCCCGTCGTCCTCTCCTATCTACAACACCATATCTCCCAGTTAGAGCTCTGGCTCATGAACTGGAAAATCAAAGTCAACGCATCCAAAAGTGCAGCCATATTGTTCGCTAAAAAATCGAGACCTCCTAACCTGGCTCCACTAAAAATTTTCGATCAACCAGTGCCCTGGGTTAATCATTATAAATACCTAGGGTGCATACTGGATTCAAAATTAACCTTTTCTAAACAAATTGAGTACGTCTGCGATAAGGGCAGAGTGACTCACTTCCAGGTTAATAAAATCATAGGCCGCAAAAGTTCATTGGCGATCAGACACAAAGTTTTGCTTTACAAAGCTATTGTAAGACCGGTCATGACATATGCATCCCAAATCTGGGGAGCTAGTGCCATGATTCACCTTAAGAAATTGCACATTGCCACCAATTCCTTTGTCAAGAAAATTGTCAACGCTCCCTGGTTTGTCAGGAATGAAGTCATCTACAGGGACCTAAAAATTGAACCCATCATGGAGTATATTAAAAAACTATCAAAAAACTTCTTTAAAAACTTACCTAACAACCCCAATGCGCTACTGAGGTCGCAACCTAATTACAACATTAACCCGGAGCGGAAAACTGCAGTTAAACGCCCCAGAGCTCTCCTGGAACGAACGTTCCAAAATTTTCCAACCATCAAAAGAGCGCACACGGTACAACCTCAGTACCTCATTTGGATTACAAATCCGGTACAGCAAACTAGTGGTGTCCCCTGGGTACCCACTAGCACTGTTGTTTATTTTTAAATTTAAAATCTTTGAGTAAATTTTAAAATTCAATTAAATTAAACTTTTTCTACCCTGCCTATCAGTCTCCGTAATTACTGATAGACACCCATCTTTCTTTTAAAATAAAAATCCCAGATTTTTCAAAATTATCCGTCTGAAATTTTGTAAAAGACTTGATCATTTCCTTCTAATTATTCCAAATTACTTTTTCTTCGACTTCATTCCCCGCGTCCTAGGGCCATCATTCATATATTTTTTTTAAAAAAACCTTCCGACACTCACTATGTCACCGACAATAATTTAACTTTGTTCGAACGGTATCGAAGGACTTTTCTTTTCTCTCCCTCCTTCTCTCGGAGAAAAAACCAGTGCGCTGGCGGATTCTCCCCTTCTCTTCCTCTCTGAGCGCTCGACCAATCAGAACGCTCCCTTCTCCCCACACTTTCCCACCTTCCCCGGCCTCGTAGCATTCGGGACTGGATCGGCGGAGACAGAGGTTGCCTTCCCGGAGCTCTCGCTCGACCGCCTTGCGGCCGAGGGGAACCGGCTTTGCGTCATATGCCCGGTTGGCGGGTATATTTTTCTGGTTTAGCACTTTTCTATCTCTTCTCAATTTATGGAACTTCCTCAATTTCTCTCTTTCAATATTTCTGATGTGGAGGTATCTCCCACTCTGGGGAGAGGTACTCCGTTATTTACACACCTTCGAACCTTCGAAGTTGAATGTTAAATGAAAGGAACAGATCGTATTTTTGATGGAATTTAAATGAAATTTAAGGAGGATAGAGATTGAAGTAGTTATTACATGATTCATAAGGGAAGGGGTGGAAACCACTGTTGTGGGAGAAAATTCTCTGAGCACGAATAAGTGAGTTTGGATGATTGTTAAGCGTGGAGAAAAATCTTCGCGCGAGGTAGTTAATATGTTTTTTAATGAGGGGGATATGGAGATCTTTATGAATGACGTTGTTTCTTACAAACCAAGGGGCGTTAACTATGATTCGAAGAATTTTGTTTTGTAAAATTTGCAGGTGTTTGAGGTGACTTTTAGCTACATGGCCCCAGACGGAGCATGAGTAGAGGATGACAGGTCTGATGACTTGTTTGAAAAGGAGTATTTTGTTTTTAAGGGAAAGATTTGAATGTCTGCCTATGAGTGGTAGGCAGTTGTGGAGTTTTTTCCAACATTTATCTTTGATGGACAGGATATGTTTTTTGAATGTGAGGCGGGTATCTAGTGTGACACCGAGGTATTTAACATCACTGCTCCAAAAAATTTCGTTGTTAAAGAGTTTTAAATTTTTTGATGGGGGTGGGGCGGTTCCTTTGCGAAAGACAAGGGCTTTTGTTTTAGTGGTGTTAACCGCAATTCTCCAAAGAGTGAGCCAATGCTGGATTTTATTGAGGTGGATTTGAAGGTTTTTTCGGGCGGTGTTTTGGTTGTGGGATTGGACGAGGATGGCAGCGTCGTCCGCGAATAAGCATAAACTAGTGAGTTTGAATTGTGGGAAATCGTACGTGTGGAGAGAGTACAAACACAGGCTTAAAATACTGCCCTGAGGCGATCCGGCAGCTATTTTGCCTGTAAAAGATAAATCCCTCTTAATTTTTACTTGAAAAGAGCGATTTTTTAAAAAAGAGTGTATTAACATAGTAATGTAGGGTGGAAAGTTCAATTGTATCATTTTGTAGGTAAGACCATCGTGCCACAGACGATCAAAGGCCTTTTGTATGTCAAGGAATATACCCAAAGTGACTTGTTTATGATTGTAGCCTTCGTTAATGATATTAACAACACGAAGGAGCTGGTGAACTGTGCTATGTTTGTGTCTGAAACCGAATTGGACATCAGGCAAAATATTGTGCTGCTCTAAGAACTCCTGAATCCTGATGAGAAGTATCTTCTCAAAATTTTTTGATATGGTATTGAGTAGGCTGATGGGGCGGTAGTTATTAGGGAGGGCGTGGTTTTGGCCAGGCTTAGGAAATAGGATGATAATTGCGTGCTTCCATTGGTCAGGGAAGTAAGCGTTTAGGAGACATTTATTAAAAATTTTGTTGAGGTGAGTAATGCAATGTATGGGTAAAGGCTTTGTTATGGATGCCATCCTGTCCGGGAGCCTTTCTGTTTCTAAGTTTTTTAATAATGTGAATGAAGGTAGTGTTATGGAATCGTGAAATGTAATTCAGCTTTATCTTTATCGGAGTAAATAATTCCATTATGACCACTGAGGGGGGGAATGGGTTGAAAATTTCTGGTTCATTTTTTATTCATATCGAATAGGCTGTTGTCTTGGGTATTAAGTTCGCTGAGTAAATCAGCCCATTTTTTATTTTTGAAGAGGTAAATTTGTTTTTTAATTAGCCTTTGAATTCTATTAACTTCTTGTTTATAGGGGGGGGGGTATCTGTAGTGTTGCCAAAGTTTTTTGACGCGATTTTTTTCTTTGATGAGGCCAACTATGTAAGGGGGGCGGAGGTGGGGAGTGGAAACATTTTTAGTGTTGCTGGATGTATGAATTGCATCCTGCTTTTTTGTGTAAAATTTTGAATAGCGGAATTAATATCCGAGATGTTATTAATCGGGGGACTACCATTGAGTAATGTTGAGATGGTGCTATTGAATTTAAACCAATTTGTTGTGGTTAGGGTTCGAAGGGGGGAGGGAAGGATGTTGTCGATAAAAAGTTCGAAAATGATTGGATTGTGATCACTAGAAAGTTCTGTGATGCAATCGCAATGACAGTGGGAAATATTTTTGAGGATACCAAAGTCAATTATGCTATTGGTGTGGCTATTGTATGGGAAGTGAGTGGGTGAATCAGGTGCTGAAATGAGATAATTGTTATCTGAAAGGAGCGTCCGTTTCTATTTGATCTGCCTCTATTCCACGAGGGGTGTTTAGCATTAAAATCTCCAAATAAAATGCCTTGAGAACTATTTTCAAGGATGTTTGCAAGGTCTGTGTTGTTAATATTATTTTGAGGGGGGTGGTAAATGGTGGAAATTGTGATTTTTCTTTTGTTTCTAGTTTCAATAATTATAGTGGTGTTTTCAGACGAAGGGGTGTTTTTAATAATTAAGTGGTGTGGAATAGAATTTTTAATAAGCAGGGCTGTTCCACCGCCTCTATGAGAAAGACGGTCAGTGCGGTAAACAGTGTAATTTGGGACTTTAAATTTGTCGGGGGGGTTAAGGTGGGTTTCCTGTAAGCCAACTATGTCAGGGTTTTGTTGAGTAATGAAATGTTTAAGTTCTTCTATTTTTTGGCGGATACCGTTTGCGTTCCAACTGACTATTGTAAGGGGAGGGGATAGTTATTAGGAGGATCGAAATTTGTGTCCAGATGTCTAGGATTTTGGGAATGCTCTCAAAAATTATTTCGAATTTTTTGAGTGCATCTTTACTTTTTTTTAATTCTTGGCTTATGGATTTTAATAGATTCATGGATTGTATTATTTTATTGGGGTTAAAGAGATTGAGGATGTCTTTGAAGTCGCTGGCAATTGAGCAAGTGTCTTCATCGATTGTTTCTGTGGCGGGAGTAGTGGCGGGTGTGGAAGTGACGGTAGGCGGTGCAGGGGGGGTGATTTCTGTGGGTTGTGTATTTGTAGCTTCAGCTAGTGCTGCAGCGCGTTTTTTTGCTCTTTCCTCCCATGCATTAACTGCGGGGGGAGGGGAGGGTTTGAAGTTAAGAGGGTTTTTTGGGCATTCTGAGTAGTTTGCGGTGAGTTCACCACCTCAGTTGCAGCATTTGGCAGGTGTGTCCTTTGATTTTGGGCAAAGGCTGGAGAAGTGCGATTCACCACATTTAAGGCAGCGTGGGGATCTGGAGTAGTGCTTACTATGGTGATAAAAGCTTTGGCACCTATAGCATTGGTTAGGAATTAGTCTTTTTTTTTACGGTTCAATTTTTATTTTCAGGTAGCCTAAATGATCAACGCTGAAAATTTCTGCGTTTTTTGGGTTTTTGGGAACCTGAATGAGAAAAAGCGGCATTGCAAGATTGGTTTTTCTGCTTTTCATCACGTGACAAGTTTCGACTTTCCAGCCGAAACTGCCAAGTTCAGAAATAATGGTGGAGGGATCTGTGTCGGTGGGGAGGCCTCGAATTACGAATTTAGCCAATTTTTGGCCGGGTAATTCGTATGTATGAGATTCAAGTTGGTTTTCTGCGATGTGCTTTTGGATGCATCTGTGGGAATCGGCGGTGGTGGGAAAAACTTTTAGGTTGGAACCGTTGATTTTTCCAATAATTTTTTCATTGGTGATAAGATTAATTTTTTTAATTAATTCATTTGGATTTTTGACTTTAGTCAAAACTATCGGAGGAATTTTAGATTTGTTGTTTTGCTCTTCTTCAGTTGTTTCCATATTAATTTCCTCAATGTCGAGAGTATCAAATTTATTTGCGGTAGGGGTGGGGGGGGGGGGAGTCTGTTGTGTTTGAAGTGCTTGGTTTGAAATTGTAGTGGTGTGTAATATTTTTTGATTTTATTTTTTTTCTACGAGAAAAGGTAGCAAAACCATCTTCTGGGGGAATATTAAGAGAGTCAAGAATTTCCTTTTTTAAGCTTTCTCTGAGTTGTTCAATGTCGTTAGTGAGTGTATTTTTTAATTTAGTTACTATTTCATTTTCGGCAGCTAATTTTGCAATAGTGGTGTTGGCCTCGTTGAATTTAATTTGGAGGTTAGCTCTATAGACACAGTGTTCTAAGTTTAATAAATTTTTATATCGGTTGAGGGGTAAGTTCTCTAAGCAAGGACCGTTTAAAATGTTAGCAATTGCAGATGACAAAAAGTCATACTGAGCAACAGCAAGCAAGGAGATCAGACGATTACATTCGTCAGCAGATAGCAAGCATTGAAGTCCCAGACTAGCACTTACCTCCTCTGGAAGACTTGAATCAGCTTGAAGCATCATGGGGGTGGTTGAATTGTTCATTATAATGATGAAAAGTTAGTTTTTCCACCCTTCCCGGCCGGAAAAAAAGGCTGACTTGTTGTCAGCAGAAAATCTTATTTTTAGAAAAAACTAAAAGTTTTTTCTCTTAATAAAATGTTTCTATGTCAATAAGTCACTTTAATAAGTGCTTATGCAAAAAATCTCGAAGAAATATCAATAATTTCCGCAAAACGGGAGAGAGCAGCTTTCGTGGCTTCACGCAGTGAAGCCTCGACGTCGAATGCGAATTGAGGAAAAAATGCAGTGAAGCCTCGACGTCGAATGCGAATTGAGGAAAAAATGCAGTGAAGCCTCGACCCCGGACCGAAGCGACTACCTCCAAAAGCCCTAACTTACCAGACTTCCACGACAGCCAATCAGAAACCAGCTACTGATAACATCATGCAGAATGTTCCAAACTCAAGTCAACGCCAAGTTTTTGCTATATTTCACCGACCCGAGCCTGAAGGACGCTCCGCGGCCTATAAGCTCGACTATTTTCCCAGCGTTCCCAGCTTACAGGCCGAAAAATTCGCTGTGTGGGCGCCGCCGCAGTTGCAGCATTTCGCGGGGGTATCTTTTGATTTTGTGCATTGGTTGGAGAGATGACTTTCTGCGCATTTCAAACATCGGGGGGGGGGGCACGTGAACAAAATTTGGAGTGGTGGTAGAATGACTGGCATCGGTAGCATTGGTTGGGGGCTGTGCGTTTCTTGAGGGGTTCAACAACGATTTTTAAATAGCCGATGTGGTTGATTGAAAAGATCTCCTGGTTTTTAACATGTTTTGGAACTTGAATCAGGAATAGGGGCATCGCCTGATTTTTTTTTTTATTATTATTTCATCTCGTGACAAGTTTCTACTTGCCACCCAAAGTTATTGATTTCTTCTATTATGAATTTAGGTTCGGTATCAACCGGGAGACCGCGAATGACAAATTTGGCCAGGGAGTTCATAGGTGTGAGACTCGATATTATTTTCTGCGATATGTTTCTGTATTGCACGGTGAGAGTTAGCCGAGGTAGGGAAAAGTTTTAGGTTTGAACCGTTTAGTTGATCGACAATTTTTTCGCCGGTAACTGAATTAATTGCGGAGATAATTTCGTTTGGGTTTTTAACTTTTGTAAGGATGATAGGAGGTATTTTAGGAGAGGTAGAAACCTCAGAGTCCATATTTTCTTCAATTTCAAGATTCTAAAATTGGTTAGTTAGCGGAACTGTAGGGGGGGGGGGAGTTTTGGAAGCGGAGGTGGATGGAGCAGAAGAGTTAGGAGTGGGATTTTTTTTAAAATTATAGTGTTAATTAATAACAGGTTTTTTTGATTTTCTTGCGACGGTTAACCGTCACAAATCCATCTTCGGGAGATTCTGAAGGGTTATTGGAATTTTTAATCTCTGCTAAAATTTCATCGCGGATATTTTTTCTTAAAGTTTCCATGTCGCTATTGTAGGTTTGTTTAATTATTTGCATACTCTCAACTTCCTGAGAGAGTTTTAATATGGTAGCATTAGCTTCGTCAAACTTGCTTTGGAGGGTTTTTCTATATAAAGTATGCTCTAGGTTCATAAGATTTTTATATTTAATTATGGGGATGGTCTCTTCAGAGCCAGGTGCATTGAGTATTTCGGAGATTGTTTGTGAAAACAACTCGTATTGGTACGGTGGCAGAAGCGTTATAATGTGAGTACAGTAATCTGCACTCAGCAGAGCAAGCGAACCCAGGCAGGCACTTACCTCCTCGGGAAGCTGGTTGATGCAATCGGTCATCATTGATGGCTGCCGATCCAGTTGTGATGGTTGAGAAAGAGTTTTTGATCCTTACCCTGACGGGTGAAGGAACGTATGTAGAGAATTTTTTTCCCTTAGGAAAAATAAAAGTTTTTGGGGAAAAAGATTTTTTTCCCTTTCGAATTAATAGTAAATGTATTCCGTAGTTATAATAAGCTTCCGGAAGAGGAAAAAGTTCATGAAAGCGTAAAAAAGACGGTTACTTAGGAGCTCAGTAGAAACGTGGCTTCACGCAGTGAAGCCTCGACTCGGAATGACAAAAAGGATAAACAATACACTGGAAAATTAATCGAGCACATAGGCCGCGGGGCGGCCTTAAAGCTCGTGTCGACAATTTGAAGCATTTAGGCATGGTAAGAATTTGAAATTAAAAACATCCTGAATAGTAAGATCATGAGAATTTTATATAATGGAAGTCAGTGAAGTCTGGTAGAAAATACGTGGAGGTAAAGGTTTCGGTCAGAGGAGATGCTGAGAACTCGCTTTCCTATTGGTTGTTGATATCGGAGGGGAGCTTTCCCATTGAATGTCCCTGACTGCCGTGTTTGAAAAAAGGAAAGATGACCGTCAAGCGGTCACCCTCCCGATGCTTGACCGCAGCTTGGAGTGCTGCATTTTGTGATTCGGTATTGCTACCGGTTTAAGTGATGGGGCCGTATGCGGCTTCTATAAAAAATGTTAATTTAACTATTTTGTGTTGTTTTTTAGGGTGTATTATGTAACAATAGGTGTGAATTATTATTAAGGGATGTTGTATGAATCAAGTAAAACAGATCTTGGTCTTTTAGAATTTTGTCTTGGTGTATAGTTTTCTAAATTAATCATGTTTATATTATTAGTTATTGTGAGTGTATTAAAATTTTTTTTAGATATTTTTTGGATAAAAGTTTTAAAAGTAGGAATTTTGGTGGCTTTAATTATTTCAGTGTTTCTTATGTACCATCGAGCTTTGGTAATCATACGTAGTGTTGAGCTTTGTGTTATTTCAAGAATTTTAATGTTAGATATAGCCGCATACGCCCAAATGGGACATGCATACGTGATAATAGGTCTAAGAACGGCTGTGTACAGAAGCAGCTTATTTTGTAGAGTCATTTCTGAATCCCGGCAAATCAGGGGGTAAATGCTACGTTTGGCTATCCGGAATTTATCTCGCGAGTATAGTATGTGTTGTTTCCAAGTTAAAGATTTGTCTAGTATTAATCCAAGGTATTTAGTAGTCTGAGACCACGGGATTTGTATATTGTAGAAAATGGGTGGTGGTATGTTTGTGTTTCTTTTTCTGGAAAATAAAATTGCTGCCGATTTTTCGACATTAATTTTTATTTTCCAGTCGTTATAATATTTTTCGAGTATTTTTGTTTGAAGATTTGATTTTGTTTTTTGGGTGGCTTTGGGTATTTTTCACACCCTCCATAGGATGCGAGGTGTCCTTGGTGTTCGCAGTTTATACATTCGGGATTTTGAATGCGCTCCTTAATTGGGCAGTCTCTAGTTAAGTGCGTTTCTGCACATTTTAAGCATCTGGGTTTGATGTGGCAGTTTTCTGCCGAGTGGTGAAAATAATTACACCTATAGCATTGGTTTATTTTCCCGCTGCCTCTGTATCCTTCTACTATGACGTTCATGTAACAAATCTTGGTTATTTCAAAAATCTCTTCTGCTTCCGGTGTTCTAGGGATGGTGGCAAGGAATATTGGTAGAGGTATTTTTGTCCTTCTATTTGAGAGCTGTACAACCCTTATTGGGTTGAAGCCTAATTCTTGTAGCTCTTAGTTGATGTCTTCTGGGAGGGTTTCTCGTGGAAGTCCTTTAAAAATTGCTTTCACAGGTCTTTGGAGGGCTGGACGAATTACGTAGTACTCGTATTCCGCTCTGGTGGAGAGGTATGATATTAGTTTTCGGTATTCTTCAGGAGTGACAACGTAGAGTTTGATATACTCTCCTGATAATTTGATTCTGAGATCTGGGATTATGTAGTGGATGGCTTTAAGTTGTTGCTTATAGTTGTTAATTTTAAGCATGATAGGGGATGGTAATCGTTCTTTGGGTTTGGTGACGACCTCGTCACTTTGAATGTTGGGTATCTCTTGAATTTCTAGATTTTTAAATTTATTGTTAGAGGTGTGTATGGTGGAGGATTCTGAAATAATTTGCCTTTTGGCAGTATTTCTATTTGGGGGAGTGACGAAGCAGTCTTCTTCTTTTCGCTTTAGTGGTTGTGTTTTAGTTGGTGTTATTGGTAATGAAGTATGTAAGGGGATGCCAGGGACAGTGCAATAAGGAAGAGATGCATACTCACCTTCCGCTGAGCTGAGGTCTGCCTGGGCCTTGGAATGCAATAGTAAATAGGTCCTAAATTGATAATCGTCATCATCATGGTCAGGATGTCGTCTATTTGAATTGGCATTAATTATAACCTTGAACTCCTTTTCGTCTTTAGGAACTGAATCAACAGCAGCTTTGAAATCGCGAATATACCTGTTATGTTCATGTAGCGGCCTTTTGTAATTGGCTAACTAATTCTGACTTAACACCTGGGAAAATACCACAACGAATGTTTCGTTCACGTTCATCATCACAGAGAAAGTATAGCTGAAGAAAAGAAGGTTGTTGAGGAGGCTCAGCCAAAAGGCTACCTATCCTGTGGTATACCTGCCCCTGGACTTTAAATGTGCATAAAATTTCACTCAAGTCGTTTTGAAGAGAGACCCTCATATTAACTTTCAAGGATAAGACTTTTATATGAGGCCATAAAATTGAAGATTTCAAGCAGGCTTTAATTTCATCTGCGCGTGTCCCTCGTGGTACGACAGGTAAAGTTTGTCTAAAGTCACCAGCTAAAAGTACAGTCAAACCACCCATTAGTCGATTACTTCCTCTGATGTCTTGTAGTGTCCGGTTGAGAGCTTCAACTCCTTTCTTGTGGGCCATAGAACATTCGTCCCATACTATAATTTTTGTTTCTCTTAGTATGTACGCCATATCATTTTGTTTAGATATATTACAAATGGCATTATCAGAATGATTCAAATCGAAAGGTAGTTTGAAAGCGGAGTGCGCAGTCTTGCCTCCATCAATCAACGTTGCCGCAATCCCTGACGAAGCTACAGCGATAGCGATATTTTTTCCACTCCTAACTTTAGCAAGCAGAAGATTGATCAAGAATGTTTTCCCAGTTCCACCAGGAGCATCGAGAAAGAATAACTGCCCGAAATTAGAATCAACACTGTTTAAAACATCATCATAAACTTTCTTTTGATCATGATTAAATTTTGAAACACCTACAGAGACTACTTGGATCAACCGAGATGTATCGTAAGCAGATTCACTCATAAACTTACGGTTGTTAATCATGATGCTCTGCTCTCTTATGGGCTCTGGGAGCCCAAAGTGTAATAATGACTTACCTGACATTGATGTAACAATGTCTTCTAGAAGGATAAGACATTGGTTGTAAACAATATCAACGACCGGTTCACTATTTCTATTCTCTCTCCCCATTCGCCTTCGAATATCTTCTGATAAACTTTAACGGTATTTTTCCCATAACTTTATTGGATCTCCTACTTGACAAAAAACTATCATAATCGCAAATAACTCTCTAATTTTATACGGAGAATCGAAAATCGAAACTTCCTCTAAAGTACGATCCCAGTGAGTATCATCTTCCAATAATCCAAGTGCTCTGCAAGCTGTCTGAAAAGTTGGATGCACTATTCCATCTACAGTTTTTAAGGCTTTAAATGACGTCGGACCACAAATCTTATGTAAGAGAAGTCGTAAATAGTAGCATTCTGCATTTCCTGGATGGACAGTATATACTGTACCCAACACATTATCTTTTTTGATTTCTGGGAAACCTGTCACAACTTTTCCCTTTTTTCTCCTAGAGAATTCATTTTTCCTCCAAACGTAATAACTTGGAACTTCAAAATATAAAAGAATTTGTGCAAATTCATCTACTTTACAAAGGTCAAAAAACCCCATAAGGGTTGTTTTTGTAGGATTTATGATTTTATTAGCAACATTCTCTTCTGTGAAATAAACTCTTTGACCATTTTCAAGATGAACAGAAAGATGAACTACAGGAGGATATCTCTCATGAATGTGAAAGCAAAAGATACGCCAGGCTGCTTCAGAACTGCTTATGTACCGTCCTGCCTCATATCTAGAAATCTCATCCAAATTTTCAACGGTAAACGCTGCTTGATCAGAACCTTTATTTACATACTTGCAGATGTATTTAATAGATTTAACCGAATTACAATACTCAACAATGATATGAGCATTAAAAGTTCGTGACAAAACAGGGTTATATGGTACCACCCATTGATTGTCAATATCATTGCCGTTAATTTTGATTGCTATTCCACCATCTTCTGGAGACCGCCTTCGATAATGAGGATATCCATCTTCTCCCGTTTGAGTTTGTTTTAAAAAAGGCCTAGGGTATCTTTTGGTGCAAACACCAGCTAGCATGCACGGTGAACTGTAGTTGAAGACTCCACACGGACCATGAATCATCGTTGATTTAATAATTTCATGTAGAATTGGATCCTGATCGGGGTCAGGTAATTCAGCCCAAACAACTTCATCAATAGAGTCAGGTCTTACTTTTTCTTCCAACCAGAGAAGAATATGAACACGTGGAAGTCCACGCTTCTGCCATTCTACCGTATACATGTTACACCTAGTTTTGCCAAAGATACAACCTTTTGTCAGAAGATTCATCATGTGCTTAACTTTCAAATGAAATACCCTCGCAATGACATCGTGTCTATCATAAGACTTTTGTCCTTGCCTCAAAAGATTTTTGATTTCTAACCATTTAGGATTGCAAGTGAATGTAGTAAACGAAGACGGCAACACAACCATTTTACCTATTTCTGAAGACTGTGTATCTTTTTTTGCCATAGCGTCTTTTAAGTGGACATATTCTTCACTCCTAA
>BMAW01053616.1:0-19743 GCA_019974015.1 Nephila pilipes | reverse complement strand
GCTGTTATCGAACTTTTTAAAAAAAAAATTATTCATATTTTAAAAGAAATATTTTCACATTTATAATTTAATAGCTTGATAATAAATTTACAGTGCCTTCAAAAAATTGAAAATGTATTGGGTGTAGCTCATGAAAATTATATCAGTATTAGCTGTTTTTTTTTTTAAATCATATTATGAAATACCGTATAATTGGTCATCATTACTGGTCTATCATTGTTTTTACCTACTTTTCGTCATTTTCTCTATTTCACAATACGTCATCAATATTGAAGAAGAAATATAAAGATAGAGAGATATAGTACTTTAGTCTCATTGACAGATATCTTTAGACAGAGAGGCTTATTGAGTCTTTTAAAAATATAAAATGAAGAAATGCCCAGAAAACACGCATGATGACGGAATATATTTCCAAAGTGCAATCAATGCATTTTTTATGAGAGTTGATTAAACCCGAATATAACCATATACTATTTTGATTGTAACCAAATCGTGATTGGTTTACAATGACATCGATTAAGCTATAACTTCAGTCCCAAAGAATCTATCTCCAATAATCCTTGAATACCCTTATCAATATAATTTAAAATCAACAATAAAAACATTTCATATATATTGATACATATATATTACATACACAACATTGATGTTTATCTTTCGCTCTCAAAAGCTAAGTACAGTTTCTTTATTGTCGAAAAATTTATTTAGAGCCGCCCATTTCGCCATAGTTCTCTTGTTCTAGGCATCTTTGCGTGAAATTCCATGCAGTTCCTTATATACTAGGTCTGTTTTGTTTTGGGTGATTGTTTGCGTCATCAAGATATGATGGAAATTAGATCAGAAATGAAAAATCTATGAAGTCTCGTTCACCATTCTCGATTGAATTTTTTCAGGAAAAGATTTAAAAGTTATGTTGGTGATTTTGTAAGTTGATCTCTACCAGTGTGTTAGAATCACTACAAATCTGTATAACTTTTGCATCCTTTCACACAGAAGAAGATATCTAATTGTGATAGGTCTAAAATCAAAAGGCATGGTGGAATAGGACTTCAAAAAGTAAAGATTTTCATTCTGATCCATGTCTAACTACGAAAACATAACAGAAAAATCTCAACTATAAATCACCCAAATTAAAACAAGATTACAAAAATTATATAAGGCACCATGCATAGCCACAAATTTCACACAAAATTCTCATTTTAAGGAAACTAAGTATAACTGAAAATGACGCTCTAAATCATTTTCAGAAAATAAAAGCAAGAGATTAAAGGCGAATAAATGCAAAAAAAATTTGTAAAAACTTTAAAGCGAAAAAATTAAAGCATAATGGTGGGAAAGGGAGAAAAATTCATATATATATATATATATATATATATATATATATATATATATATATATATATATAAATATTTTAATTATTGTGGTTTAAATTACTCTTAGTAAAATTCTAAGGATTATATTAAGAATAAAATTCTTGGGACTGGAGACAATTTTATAAGCTTAATCAATCATTGTAAATATCCTGAGTTTTAGTTACAAGTCTAAAAATAAGTAAAATATGGTTATAAATAAAGTTTCTAAGATATTCAGGTTTAATTAACTCCTCATAAAAGTACATTATTTACTTTCAATGGAAATATATTCCATTTTATCATGCATGTTTCTAGATATTTCTTCATTTTATATTTTTAAAAAGATATCTAAATATATTACCCTATCTATCTATCTAAAGATATCTAAATATTCAATAGAGACTTTTGCTGTTTTCCCTAAAATCCTTCTCTCTCTCTATCTTTATATATATATATGTGTGTATGTGTGTAAATAGAGAAAAAATAATAAAAAATAGAGTAAAATAATGATATTTCATTCAATATGAAACATATGGTAAATATTGATAGTTCTGCAATTGTTTCATAATTATGATTTAAAAAAAGTATGTGTACTGATATTCGCATAATTTTTTCATAAGGTACCCAATACGTTTCACCAATTTTTAAGAAAATGCATGTTTAACATTTTTTTTATAAATTTATTATAAATATATTAATTATAAAATGTAAAAATATTTCTTTAAAATATGAATAATTTTTTTTTTTAAAAAGTTGATATGATTCCCAGCTTAAACGCTAGCAATTTATATATGTAACTAGAGTATCATGACATACACAATGATGTTTATTTTTGTTTTCAGAGTTATATTTAGATTGACAAAAAACAATTATTAAAAGCTGGAAATAGAAATTAAACATACATGGATTGTTTGCAAAATCATTGCAAATTGAAGTTCTCTAAAAAGGAATAATAGAAGATTTCAAAATAATACTATAGAGTAATTTATTGCTAAAAACAATTATTAATTTATTTTGAATTAATTTCTTGAAAACTTTACAACTCTTTAGAAAACACATCTATATTTAACACGTACCAATATTAGATATATCTATTTTCTAACATCGAATGCTCTTTATTTATTTT
Organism: Nephila pilipes; assembly: GCA_019974015.1. Taxonomy (NCBI): domain Eukaryota; kingdom Metazoa; phylum Arthropoda; class Arachnida; order Araneae; family Nephilidae; genus Nephila; species Nephila pilipes. The sequence goes on along the minus strand of BMAW01053616.1, from coordinate 17,265 downwards.
TAATTGTTTGCAATGTCAAAATAACTGCCTCTTCTGGAAACTAAGAATTTCAAGTATTTTAATTAAATTATTCAGAAAGTTTTGAGATTTAGATTAAAATTCCTATTTTCAATATTTATTCGAGCACCTTAACAACTCGTTCATATTTATGAAGTTTCATCAAAGTTTGTGGAACAATGCTATGTTAACTAGTTTTCATATAGCATTTGAATTTTAATTATAAGACAAATGTAGTTTCCAAACCTAAAGAATTTGTTCGTATACGTCATAGGGTATACATAATATAGGTATACGAGAGAGAAAGAGAGGCAGTCGGTAAATCTATGCGTGTTCTAATATCTTCTGACATAAAATAGCTTTTGTCTCCCTTACATTCCAGTCATCAGCAATTTCCAACAAGTCAGGTGTGGCCTGTAGCTCAAACTACTTTCAGTCTTGCGATAAGGTTCAAAAACTAGAGTTCAAAGCAACAAACCTTAGTTATAACAGACTTTATTACTCACTTATACTTGCATGAAGTTTTCTCCAAGTCATTTATTAGTATGTTGCTGCAGAAATCGCATAGCTAATGTCTTTTCATGTTGCTTTTACTATTATATCTCAATTTAAATCAATCATGTTATTAGTTTTTAACAGATTTTGTAATCATATACACTTTAAACTTACTTAATATTGTTTAGCAAAAAATTTATTTTTAGTGACTTATTTTATTGTAACAGAACTCAATAATTTGTTTGTCGAAAATTAAAGAAAAGTCGAGGTTATTTCAAAGAAGACAAGGTAATTTGAAAAACCAAGGTTTTTATTTACATCAAAGCATTAAGATTAAATGATTACTATGCCACTATTTAAGCAATCAAAAACTTATCGATTTTACTCCCTTTAAATTTTCAGTAGTATTCTTTACTTAAAGATAAATGTGGTAACACGACAGGAATACTTTCTTTTATTAAGTCTGTTGGCGAAGCAGCTAGCTAACTTGTCAGGTGACGACAAATTTATAGTCAGCTAACGTTAGGGAAATCAAGGCAAGCATACCTCTAGTTCATCAAAAGAAAACATGACACCAAAGAATTTAACACATAGTTTAATTTTAACTCAGTTGTACGCAATGTTGCATCAGCATTCTTAGATCCTTCATTAATACTCCTGTAGGCTTCAATCAGATTTACTAGAAGGCACGTAGCTTACTTCACCCAGATTGAAATATTTAAATTTTTAAAATCATCTCAATTTTAGTCATGTCAGGAAATCTGTATAGAGTAATACATTATAAAACACAATTTATAAAGAAAAATATTGAACTATTATTAATGACTTAAATTGAAGAAAAATAGCATCTTCCACATGATAAAACCAGCAAGGATTTTGCTGTGTTTCTTGAAATCCATCTTTTTGATTTCAAGTATAGAAGAGCGAAAAAGATGAAAACGAAGTAATAAGTAAATTTTGTAGAAGAAAATTGTATCGTTAAATTGTATGATGATTATTACTCAACAGAAAAATGAAATGTGTTACTAACAAATTTGTAGTTATGTATCATTGTTTTATTTTGATTACAGGTTTCCCTGATTTTCTTCCATAAGTTGGTTATGCTGATTAACAGTATAGAGTAACATACCTTACTGTCTGTATAGTATATAAAGTTAAAATCTGGAAAAGAAATATTTGCAAGGTCATCACCCTCATTTCTATATATAATATAGGGAAAATGGAAAGTATTTGTGCAGGATCCCATGGCTATTATATACTTTGCTCTACTTATATATGTTCACCACATCATCATCCCGGACTAACTGGATGCATCTGTAGCAACTGTACAATCCAAAAAACTTCGAAAGTGTCAATTGACGGAAGAAAGGTTGAAGTGATGATGGGATCATAGTGATTAATTTTGGCTCGATAGGTAAACCAAAGCAACAGAGAGTGATCAGAAACTGTTACTATTGAGCATGAACAAAGTTTGTTGCGAAAAAAAATGGAAATTCGTCTATCGACTTGAAGAACAGTTTATCTAAGAGTATACAAGTGTTCCTTGTGAAAAGAATTGAATAATTGTTACCGATTGAATTCGAGAGAGTGATTGTTGGGTATTAGAGTGATGGATTAAGTATCGCTTGTTCAGATAATGTCTATCATAAAACACTGAATTCGAGGATATCAATGCCACTTGTATTGATATATATAGAAAAGAAGAAAAACATCTAACGTTGATGTTGAAATGTTCTCATTGTGCTTGATAGTGTTGTTCCTTGTTCGAGATAAACTTACGCAGTCGATTCATTAGAAGCTGTGGTCTTTCTGGATGTCAATATCCTAACTGACGATAGTTGTATTATATCATGTGTATAAGTTTTATGAATGACTATCATAGTTTTCTAGGTTTTTCTGAATATACGAATTATATTATAAATTGTTTAATATTATGAAAAACAAGGATTAATTTGCAAGTGACAAATCATTTCAGGTTTTTCCTCTTCCTGATAATCGCAATAGTTTATTCTTCAATTACTTCGTTCGTACATGTCTGACTTCAAAAAAGAATGCACAGATTTTAACTAAAACGTAAGCAATTATTTCAGTTATAGAATATAGCATTATATTTTTAAAGTAGTAATTCTGCAATTCTTGATAAATTTTACAATGAAGTACTGTTATATATCCAAATAATTTTAACTATAATAGATTAAGAATGTACTTGGCAAATATTAAGAACCTATATTTTGAATAATTCACAAAGAATTATAGTAATGAGTTTGTTTATACTTTTTGCCAATCTAAAGTATGTTACTATAAACAGCGAAAATTGCTTGTTAGAATTTAGGAAAAATAACGTAAGAATGTATTTTAAAATAGAATCTTAGGTTGTTAAACGAATAATGACATTTAATTTTAATAGAAGCTGGATGAATACATTGTAGTTTGAGAGTTGTTTTTCCTTTCAATATAAATTTCTGTGAAAACGTGGTTTTAGGATTGAAATATCATATTTTAAAATAATTTTTATTATACAAATTAAAATTTATTTAATTCGAAATCTCCTTAGAAATCATCTATACCTTAATTATTCCTTATTAAGTTCTACATATCCAAATTAGTATATAAAATTCGAACATTTAAGATTCAAACCATAATCAATTAGTGAGAGGAGGTACGCATATCGTAATTTGAACTTCCAATTAAATGATGAAAAATAAAACTCAGGCGTTTCTCCTTTCTCAAACCTCTATACCATTCAATGCAAGAGGCATTAAGCTATTACTGGACTTCAAATGGATACTCCTCACTTACACGACGGGTCTTTGTCGTACTTAGGACTCAGGCCACGACAGGAAGAAAGACAAAGCCTGCAGTTGATTCGCGATCTTGACCACTCACTTTAAAGGAATGAACAGATGGGAATCTGCGAAGTATTATATCAGTCCTTAGAATTCCAAGGGTGATTGACTCGTTTGTTTTGGTATTAACATCATGACTCAGGCAGTCGATCTGAATCTAAACTATCACATAGTGATAGTGAGTTTGCACCCTCAAATTTTTGCCATAATTTTGCCAGCCCTGAGATCATTTTCACCTTTTTGCAAGATGTCATCAGTCACCCAGTTTTGATTTTACTTGGATTTCTGGGTGAGGGTAAGGACTCTGATAGATGACAACTCGAGAAAAATGACGTCGACTGCTCGATGCGAGCATCAATTAAATTTTGATTGGGCAGCACGGCTTCCAAATCAAACCAAATATGGATTTATATCTTTTTTCTACTCTGTTTAAAAAATCTACTCTTAATTAAACATGAATTTACTATTGATACAATTTATCTTGAAATGTAAAGTATTTTTAAGCCAACACTATGTTTAATCTAATTCCTGTAATATAGAGACATCGTTTTCATTTTGTTTCTAAATTGATTTTACAGTATTTTATTTAATACTACAGATTGAATAATATCAAAATGTAGAGCCTCATTTTCTTCTAGTTAATTTCCTCCACAATAAAACATAAAATGTTTTAAACATTGATAAAATTTACAAAATTCACTGGCAACAGATTGTAACTTTGAGAAAATATTTAATAGGTCTGAAATTCATTTGATGTTTATTTGCGTATCTGAAATATAATTCAGGTGTGCTTAGTAACTGATAATTAAAGAATTTATAATATAAAATACATAATTTTCTAATAGCATTAAATTATTGATGGGAATTATTAATAGATATAACATACTTAGAAGTGAAGCATATTATAAAATAATTTTGTACAGTAAATTATAGCGTTTTCTGAATACATTGAACATTATGCAGTTTAAATTTAAAAGAAAAATGTCTAAAATTAATCAAAGATGCGGTAATAAAACTAACAGCATTTTTGGATGTTTTGAATAAACTGCAGGCTTAAGATGCTAAGTTTGAAACTTTTCTTATTTCCATTTTATTTATTAAACATTTAAAATTATCTATATTTGCAATTTGGGGTTTTTGGATAATTTCCTTTAATTAATTATTATATAATATAATTTTGCATTTAAAATCTTATATCATTTTTAATGTTATTATTGTAAAATTATCATTTTCATGCATAATTTAATATTATGAAAAAGGCTTTATATTAATAATACTTTTATTATAAATAACAAAATATCAAACAATCATTGCATTAATCAGCGAAAATAAATGTTTAAAAGATATCAAAATAAATTTCATCATTTCCATTCCAAATATTTATTAAGTTAGGTAAAAATGTAGCATTTTTCATTGAGCACAAGCAGAACTTGAAACGCTAAGTAACACAAACTATTAGGTGCATTCTATGAAATCAATGTTAAATGTCAAAACAAACTGATTCTATATAAAATATTCAAAAACCCTGTTTGCAAATGTAGTGTTTATGCAGAACTTTAATAAACGAAAGGTTTCGGAAGAAATTTAAGAGATAATTTCGTTTGCTCTGCAAAGAGAATACCAATAGAAATTATCTTTATTTATGTAAATCATATTGCATCAGATGGATGTAATTATAATATATTGAAATAAATAGAGCATGACCATCTATAGTGATTCTAGGAATCTTACACAGTATCTCCATTCTAAAATATATTTACACATTCTACAGGTTTGAAAAATTTAGGCAAAAACTACAAAATTGGAATAACTTGTACTGTTTTATAACACCTAAAGAGTCATAATATTCTTTTGTCATCATAAGATATGAAACAAAATTTGAAAACGATAACATATTATAAGACTTATAAAACTTTGATCACTAAAATTGTTAAGAAGTTTTGAATTTGGACATAAATGGAACATTTCTTGTTTCAATATTCAAATAGATATCCAGACATCCAATTTCTGTTCTTGTGCTGGATAAGTTCAGTCTACCCTTCAAAACAACAACAGTTTAACATAATTTTTGAAACATAACCATTGAGAGACTGAAGTTTCGCAAATTGTAATCGAAATATCACATTTTTACATAGGACTGAGAAATACTGAAGGGATATGATTCGATATTTTAAACGATTTGTTTCATTAATCCCATTGGTATGTAAATATTTAAACCTCTGTAAATGATTGAGTTGATTCGCTAGAACAATAACTTATGTTGTTCAAAGTTGCGGGAAAATATTTGTGGCTGTGGTAGTATATTGTTAGTTTGAGTCTTAGAATTGAAATAAACATTTGATTTTTATACAAATAAAGAATAGTTTTGTATAAAGGGATTTTTGTATTGTTCTTATTTATCATTATATTATGATCGAATCTCTTTCTTCAGATATTAGCTTATTTTATGAAATTTTGAGTACTCTATGAATGCGAATTCTTAGAAGACAAAGTAGATGAAAAGTCAAGGGATATAGACTAATTTATTTCTAAAATATAAAAATGATATCAATAACAAAATAAAATATTTATACTATCAGCAAATTATTATTATTAGTTTCACATTAAGGTACGGATGAAATCTCATCTAAACAGTAAATTCTTTTGTGTCCCTAATGTATAAAACTTAAATTTCAAATAAAATTTGATTCTAATCTAGTGTTATCATTCAAATACACTAATTATAAGGATGAGTCTTTATAATTATTTTATAGTAATACATAACGTCAATTAAGTATTTTGCTAAGTCAATTTTTATGTAACTACACTAATTTTTGCTTGCATGTAACTAAACTGCTTATTTTCTCCAAAAATCTCAATTAACTTATATAATTTATTTCAGTTATAAAATATGACTTCATAAAAATGACTCAAAATTCCCATAAATTATTCAAATATTTTCAAGATTTCATCTGTTCTCTATTCCTTCTTTTGCATGATGACAGAAATAATTTAAGAACAAGTATCTGAACATCATTAATTAATAAAAACACGTAGTAGTAGCCATACGTCAGGTTTTCCGATAACTCAATTCGTTCTTTTTTGAGTTAGATATTAAAGTATGCTACCTTAAAACAACAATATAATTTTCATAAGCAATATTTAAGCATTAAAATATGTAATTTCCTTGGAACAAAATACGACTTATTTAATAAATCTTTCGTGGATTCTTTCCTAAAGGAGAATAATTAACACTTAGTGAAAATAATCATATTTCCACAAACAACCCAATGACCACATTTAGATAACATAGCTAATTTCTCTGTCAACAAGCAAATCTATGGCTCCATGGATTTGTTTTCTTTATGTTGAAAAAGGATCCGAATTAATTTCTTATCAAATAAAGAAAGGAACAAATACGTTTTGGGACCTTCATTTTCGAAAATAGTATAGAGTCATTATTTGTTTCCTGAAAATTATCGAAAAATTATTTAGAGAAAAGCAAATATTGGAAAATTTGTTGATTAAGTTTTACTTGGAAAAGTGAAATGTGATAATTTTAGTTTGAGAGTGAGTAAAATTTAATGTGATGGACTTAATACCAGAAGCTAAAATCTTGTACATATAGACTATTAGTTCAGCTTATGCATCGAAAAGTAAGTCGATTACAGCTCACAAGTGAGGATATTTTATACAACTCATAATAATATCTAATTATAGCGAATAAAATGGAGAAGAGGGGATAATCTTATAAATAACACTTTGGGGAAAACATATTTACAAATCGGACAGATTACAATAAATTCATGTGCGATGAATAATTAGACAGAGTAAAATACCAAACACTATTTTCTACTGTATTCAAGTCTTTTAATTTTGTTTGAGCCTGTAGCCTGTAGCCGAGTGGTTATAATCGCGGCATTTAGTGTAGTTTTATTGAGTCTTGGATAGGAAACCTAATATCTAATGACCTACTGTTTGCCCAGCTGATGTACGTTAAACTTATCGAGGCTCCAATTCTTCCCGTTGGGTGTGGTGTTCGAGAAGGGGATTTCTGATCAGAGATCGTCCTCGTCATGACAGATGCTCAAAATTGTGACGTTCTCAATAGACTCTGTGATGTTTCAACGCGCAATAATGATAAACAATTAAGATTAACAAACTTTTAGCTACTACTATATCTACTGTTTAATTTTCTATATAACTGTGTTTAAAATACTAAATATAAATGAAAGATGTGTGAATATGATTTTGGGAAGTGATTTCCCATCACCTACTTGCTTAACTAAACAGTTGCTTCTCTGATTATGATTGATATTTAACTTTGATTCAAACACGAAGTCAATCACCAGTAGCAAAAATTCAGTACTATAACGATGTTAATTCATACGAAATATATTTAAATTAATTTTTTTCTTGTCTTAAGATGCTCTTTGTTTTATAAAGGCCTAAACTTGTGAGGCCATGTCAAATATTACTTCTTTTTTATCCACTTGTTTTCGTGTATATCCACACATATAAACAATTGAATGGCTCACAAAATTGAGCGTACGCCTCTCACTATATCTTTCCAATAGGTCTGAAACAATATAATTAAACACTTATTTAGTAATAATATTTCTGGGAATAATAAAATGCATGTTATAAAATATAATAGACTAAGAACAAAAATGAAAAATGGGATATATTTTAATTTACCACCTTTTTACAACAAAGCTCCTAATTTCAAGAGCTGTGTCTCTTCGAAGGAATTCAAAGAGTACTCCGAAAAGTAAATTATAGTGGTCACATAGTTAGAAGAAAATAATTCAGTTCCAATGTAAACAGAGGAAAAAGAATGAGATTTGCTAAAAATCATATTTCAATGCCTCATTAATTCTTGAATAACATTATGTTTAATGATGAAAGCTAATTCAAGGGCTTATGTAAATAATGATATACTTAGGAGAAGTCTACCTCTAATCTAATTCCTCCATATATCATTCTCACTATCAAGCGTAAAGGGTGGTTTGACTAACGAATGAGGTTGAATGTATAAAAAAGGCGTGTTGAAAAATTGTTTTTATTGACGGTGTTGAGGATGAAATTGATGGACTTGAATATACTGAAGAACAATTTAAATCTAAGTACCCAGAAAGCAATTTAAAGGACGTATTATGTGTTTCCAGAAGATATTGAGCCCGAAATATGCAACTAAAATAGTTCGTTGTTATTATGGCTGTTATACACTCGTAAAATACATTAGCATACAAAACCGTAATCTGCTGATCAGATTATGATAGAAAATTAATGGTCTTATTTGGAAAAATATGTTCAATAATATAATACAAAGTATGAAGAACATTCACAAAAATTGTTACAAGACAGATCGGTGAAAATAACCATGGAAATACGAAAACACCTTCAAGTCAACTCTCATTATTTGGAAAGTGTTCTAATTTCAGAACGAACAATGAAATATTAATTCATATTTTTTAAAGAATGTAAAGAGTTGCACTATTTGTGTATTCAATTTTGGGATTTTAACGTAAAATCTGTAACTTCAACGTAAAATTTGCAGTAGTTAAAATATTATCTTTTTTTTATTTTCATGCCATAGTCTGATAAATTTTGTAATGTGTGTTTTATTGTTTCTGTAAATGTTACAAATAAATGGGCATTTTTATAATACTGTTTTATACCTTTAAAAAGGAAAAGAAGTGGTCTCTACGCAATTTTGGAATTCCCAGTGTACAAATACATTTTAGCAAATATATTCCACTACGATAAATATTGCTCAGAACTACTTTTTTACATGATTAATATATGAGGAAGGGGTGTGTTGATAAAACCGTCAATTCCCCATAATTTCCTTTCAGAAGGTGTGCGGAATACAAGAAACTTTTCTGTCGTTCCGGAAAGCTGTTACATTAACATTTCAATTTAACTATTAAATTAATTAGCCACACTGAAAACGTAAAAGAAACTTCAAATGTTGGATTAATAATACTTATTTTAATGTAAATAGAAACATCTCCAATCATTACAACAATATAACGATTCTTAAAGTTTACAGAACAACACATCATATTATTAATGTTTTTGTTGCCATTCGCACAGGAGCAAATCTCTTCCATAATCATTTAAGCAAACGATTTTTTCGTATATTTACTCTTGTCCTTTTTGAGAGGCAAAGAACCACTCATTTGACTCAAACTTAACACTTACAAATTTAAAACTTAAGTGAGTGAAGATCGTCTGTTCCTTTTCTTCAATTCTCCTTACAGCTCCGCAGTCAAAATGACGTCAAAAATGACGCAGGAAGTCGCCACAAGTATACAGAGCTTTAATTAGAAAAAAAAAATGGAAAGTACAGAGCCCTATTGCAAAGTAATATTCTGCAGGACATAGAAATTCAAAAAAAAAGTACTTTATACCGTTTATCATGTAACTTCTCTCACATCATAAAATATTTTTTCTGTATTATTAACAATTCCGTTCAATTAGGAAAAGTAATAAAAAATTACGAACATGTGCATTGGTTGAAAATTCGGAAAAGTGAGTAGGTAAGATGCAGTTGGGTCCGCAGCCAGATTTCCGCTTCAGCAGTCTACATAAAGATTCCTAGCACACTCAATTACTTTTTTTTTGTTCAGTCGTAAGCCTTTTCTCGGTCGCGTGTTTCTTTTCACTCTCTCGCGCGAGGTATCATCCTATCTTATTTTTAAATTTCTAATGAGGTGAATGCTACAATGTATGCATTAGAGCACTGCAGCGAATAAATTGGATTTTCTTCAGTTTATAAATTTTTACTCTGCACGCAGGAAAAGAAAAAAAATTGATGAAAGTAAAATGTATTTTCCTAAGAAAAGGTTAAAATAAAACTATGCATTTTAAAGTGATGTGTGTATTATTTATCTTTGTTTATAGATCAACAGAAATTCAATTTAGAAAAGAAGCGGAAAAAAAATCAATGCGATTGCAATTTTAAATTTAATGCGATTGATTTTGCAAAAAAAAAAAAAAAAAAAGGATTTTTATATAAATATTTAACTATTTGCTTTTAAATTTTTATACCGCATAAAAACTAACATTAATAAACAAAAAGTTTGACTATAGCAATTATCATTAATTCCATCACTTTATGAATATTAATGTCTTTCATTTACGGTATATTTGTATATGAATCGCAACTAAGACGGAACATAAGTGTTATTGTGAGAACGCACGATTATTTTTATTGAAGTAAATTTACTTAAAAGCTAGTAGTGAAACAACTTATGAATTTTCAGCTCATAGCGAATGTAAATAACACCTTATAGGATCAGTTGCAGAATGATAAGATGATTTCAATGGCTATGGAATTTAATTTGCTCTTTGAGTGACATCAAGAAATGATATCACTCTAAGAATCAAGAAATGATATCACTCTAAGAATCAAGAAATGATATTGTTGGCGCACATGCGCCAACAATATCATATGCGCCAACACAATCGCCAACACAATCATATGCGCCAGCACATGCGCCAACACAATCAGAGGGTCTGGGGATACGAGGTGATCCAGTTGTTCATGAAAGGGATCAAGCTATGGAAATTTTTAAAGAAACTGTTGAATTCGAAAATGGCCGTTATACCGTCAACTTCCCTTTAGAAAATCTTATAATGAATTGTCCGATAATTATTCCCTGGCTAAACAACGTTTCCAGGGTTTGTGGAGAAGATTTGGCCATGATTCGGAAGTATATCAGCAATACCGTGAAATCATTCTCGATTACTCAGAACAGGGTATTATAGAAGAAGTTAAAACCGAAACTACAGAAAATGAGAAAGAGACTGTAGTTAAAGAAAGGAAAAAATTGCCTGAAGCTGAGAGAAGTGAAGAGACTGTCTTGCTGAATAGCGATTCCTCTAGCATCTTTGACGAACTTTTAGAACTTTCTAATAATTATTTCAAAGTTATTAATATTTTGTCTTATATTTTCAGATTCATCTACGACTGTAGGAATAAGTCTAAGATGGTTGGCCCCCTAACTGTAGCCGAATTCAAGGAGTCAGAAATTAAATTTATCAAGCATGCCCCAAAACCCTTGTTTGATAAAAAAGAAATTCCAAGTAATATTTCTAATTTGTTTCCATTTGTAGATGGAGAAGGAATAGTTCGCGTAGGCGGAAGATTAGAAAATGCATCGGTGCCATATTTTATTAAGCATCCTGCGATTTTACCAAAAGGTTCAAAATTAAGTAAACTTTATTTTAACAGCTTGCATAGAAGGCTCTTTCACGTTGGCCCACAGGGATTGTTAAATGCAGTACGACAAAAATTTTGGCCTTTGAGCGGCCGTAGCATCGCACGTAAAACCGTTCATCAATGTGTGACATGCTTTAAAAGTAGACCCATTCTTTCTTCACAAATTATGGGAAATTTGCCCAGTGAAAGGGTAAATGTATCCAGCCCATTTACTATTGCTGGACTTGATTTATGCGGACCCTTTTTAGTCAAATATAAAAATCAGAGAAAGGGAACTCTAAATAAAGTATACATTTGTGTTTGCATATGTTTTTCTACGAAGGCCATCCATCTCGAGTTATTATCGGATCTCACTTCCAATGCTTTGATAGCAACACTTAAACGTTTTACTAGTAGACGGGGCAAATGCTCCAAAATTTACACAGATAATGCTACTAACTTCGTGGGAGCAAACTCAATATTAAAGAAATTTCATAAATTAATTAATTTTCCCGATGAAAATTTAGCTCAATATTTCGTGTCAGAAAGTGTAGATTGGAAATTTATACCTCCCAGGTCCCCTCACTTTGGAGGACTTTGGGAAGCGGGTGTAAAATCTGTGAAGCAGCATCTTAAAAGAGCGATAGGAAATCTTCACTTTACTTTTGAAGAATTTGAAACTATTGTGATTCAAGTAGAGGGAATATTAAATTCGCGTCCACTGACTCCCCTCAGTAGTGACGCAGATAACTTCGATGTTTTGACCCCTGGTCACTTTTTGATAGGGAGACCTATAACATCAATACCTGAGCCAAATTTAATAAATGTAAATGAAAATCGTCTCAGTCGGTGGGAAAAGATTACTAAGGTTGTACAACACACATGGAAAAAATGGAAGTCTGATTATTTGAATACATTGCAAGCTAGATCGAAATGGATAACTGAAAAAAATGATCTAGTGATAGGTCAAATGGTTTTAATCAAAGAGGATTTCTTACCCATAAATACTTGGCCTTTAAGTCGAATCCTAGAAGTATATCATGGGTCAGACGGAAAAGTGAGAGTTGTCAAGGTTAAAACTCAATCAGGTGAATTTAAAAGAGCTATTAGTAAAATAGCTGTTCTACCAATTGATACTAAGTGAATTGTGTGTATTTGTATTGTATTTTATATTTCATTTGTGTAAAATTGTAGATTTAAATTTTATTATTACACTTAAATTGTGCTTTAATTATGTGCTAATTTTATTATGCTAATTATGTTATTTGTAAGTTCTTGCATGTGAACATGGCAAGGCCGGGCGGGATGTTGGCGCATGTGCGCCAACGTCATGCGCGCTAATGCAGATATGCGGCTCTTGAGCCATGTACCGGCAGATGAGAACTTTCTGGGAAAGAAGGCAGACGAGAATTTTCTCTGTAATACGTTGACGTGGGCAATAATGGAACTCTTGATAATTTGAAGCTCACAATTATTAAATGATTAAAATTTGCTGCGTTTGTAAATAGCTTTTAGATGTGTGGTCAAATAAAAAGTAAAAAGGAAGCAAGCGTAGCTGGTCCGTCTTAAAATAAAACAACGAAACAAATAAAATAAACAGATATCACTCTAAGAATCAAGAAATGATATCACTCTAAGAATCAAGAAATGATATCACTCTAAGAGTGATATCATTTCTTGATCAGTAAAATGAAAATGAATATTAAACACTCAATAGCTCCAACTTGTAATAAAACAATTATTGGTTTCTACTTTCGTATTACACTTTATGGTCATTAATCTTATAAATTTTTCCACTAAGCTTATGCAATCTTGAATACACAGATGAAGGTTATTGTATGTTGTTTTGACCTTTTTGGATTCTGAAAGTGTTTTGAAGTATTTTAGGCTTTGAACCATTCAAATATCTTTACATATATTGTGAATAAATATATTCCCAACACAAATGAGATTACATTTCTCTTTACATAATTTATCACACTAAAATATAAGCAAGAATTTAAATTTAGAATAAATTAAGTATCACTTTATTCTTAATATAAATAAATTACAAGAACTAATTTTTGAGTCATTTATAAGCAGATGCTCACAAGCAAGATTATGCTTTTTCAAGAAATGTAAAGACGATATAAGTATTCTTCTTTCAAGATCTCCGACTGTTCTTCATCTATGCACAAATCGAAAAAATAATTTTAATAATACAAGAAAAAATCACTATGCACTATTTTTGTCAATTTTATATCTTTCATGATACTTATATTAAATTAAAAAAATATTTTTACATATATTGTAATGTAGAAGATATTCTGAATAATATTTAAAAAAACTACTGTGATTTCCTTAAATAGAAAACGTGCGATTATTTTTCGGAAACTTGAACTAATGAAGTAAAATTCAAAACTTTTATTATTTTTATTAGCATCTTTACTGTTTCCCCTGGTTTTTGTTGATTCTCTAAACATAAAAGGAATTAAAATCATGTTATTTATGTTGAAGATAGTTTTATTTCATAAATTAAAGTATGAATTTCCTTACATTTTATTTACAGTACAATTGTGAATAAACTAAACATACAAAATGGAAAAAATAAATAAAACAACTTAAGTCTTGTTTGTGATAGGAAACAAAATCCAAAAAAAGAAAGTATACAACAGAAAGTTATCAGCATGGAGCGAGAGTATTTTGAACAAAAGAATTCGGAACTACTACTAATACGTATCTTCGCTTAATCTGATTTGGGGTTAGCTTGTCATTCTCTCCCTAAAGTTAGTGATAAGTTTGAAGGGTAAAAACGAACACTAAACGAGCTTTCTTTCTCTTCGAATGAGAGCAACTTTCAAAAGTTTTAGGTTATGAGAGAAATCCTATAAAAAAAAATTCTTAGCCAGTTCAAAAAGTTAGCCAAGTGTCATGTTAAAAAAGTATCATGAATAGTATAGCATAGTCAAATACATAAAAATGCAATTGTGGTCATCGATCGAAAGCTTTAACATAATAATAATGTTTTTATGAGCACTTAACCAATAAAACTAAAAGGAACCCCTTTTTTCAAAGTTTTTGAATTGAAAAAGAGTTTGTATAAATTGTATACCTAAAACCTCTAAGTAGTTTTAAAAAATACAAATTATTTAATATTATTAAATGAGCTGATGAATAAAAAGTTTTATTTTGATTGCCTGAGCATAATTTGACAAGGCATTCAACTAATATTAAAATACAAGAATGGGCTTCCTTTAAACGATAAGATCTGTTATTTGCATATTTCACTATATACCAATTACTAACAACTTCCTAATTGGAGTATCGCTTTAGAAAATTGCCACGCTTTAAAATAAATTACGGATTTAAAAAATAACATTGAAAAGCAATTGGTAGAAAACCCCAATAACATAAACAGAGAGATAATTTCTTTTCTTTTCATTCATTTCATTTTTTGAAACAATTATTTTACTTTTCTGAAGATCGTTTGCTGATAACTGCCCTTATCATTTCCAAATTCACTCTTTCAAAACAATAAAACTAATTTTTAAGAATAGAAGGAGAAAATTACATCAGAAAAATAAAAAATAAACAGCTTCTAAAAATGTACAAAACAATTTTAATTAGCTTATTCATTAATCTTTGTTTCAAAATGCACTGGCACACGAAAAAACTATTTTACGTTAACTGCACTTAAGAAGGAAGTTGAATACTTTATTTTAAACCCAGTTTATTGACTGTACGAATTACAGAAAGAAGCGAGGGATGCAATGAATAAAAATAAATGTTTTATAAATTAAATTGAGTTTGGAAACGATCACTTCAACATTTATTAAGGTTTTCTTCCTTTTTTAAACAGCTCTCATAAAGAAAATGTATTGGTGAAAGATACATATAACAGGTTATTGTTTACTTAAACTTGTGCAGTGATGATAATGAAATAAAACTCGTTAAAAGTACTACTTTCTGAGCAAATTTCATTATATTTCTCATTTTTATAAAACTTAAAATAATATTCATTTTTTAGTCTGTTTTTGGATTATTATACTCTTAGAATAATATTTTAATATTTGAATGTCTTTAAAATATTTCGGTGATCTTTTGAAGCGAACACAAATGAGATTTAATGTAAATTGCAGAAATATTATTTTCTTAAAATACCTTAAGTTGAAATAATTACATATGTTGTGTTTGTGTGTATATATGTGATTAAAATGAAACAAAAAGAATGTCACGTAGCTTGATTCAAAACAAGAGGTAAAAAGATTACAAATGTGAAATTCTAAACATTTTTTGTAACATATGTCTTTATTCTGCAAAAGAATATCTTCATTAATATTACTTTAACAACAATATTTTATTGTTAATTTTAGTGATTTTACGAGTTAAGTGTCTTTAAGTAATACATGTAAAACAGTTAGAGCTCTTGTTTCAACAATATTTGTTGATATGTATATTTCAACATAATATACATTTAAAGATGTTAGATGTCTAAAATAAATATAATTTATATTTACACATTTGTTAAAGCCTTAAACTTTTTCTTTATACTACGCTATTACTAGAGGTGAAAGATATTATAATTGTAAAATAAAATTTAAAGTATTTTTATGCAATTATATTAAATAGGTTGGAGTTTTGATTAAACTCATTTTATACTTTGTTTCATCTCAAAGAAATATTTTAGATCTTAATGTGGCCGCGGTAGTCTAGTGTCATGGTCGTGGACTCGCCGGAAGTTTTCGTAGAGTCCTGGGCTCAAGCCTAGAGGCTACTTAAGACCTGCCGTGTAGCCGGGGCAGAGGCACATTAATCTTGTTGAGGTTCAAAATGGTGTGGTCTATGGGAGGATGGAATATGGCGAGGATGAAGCCAGTTCAAGAATCGTCCTTGTCACTTACGAGGTCGGTCGCCAATAGATCTCGTGTGACTTCTAGTGCTACATTAATAAAACCAATAAATCAATTAGATATCATTGCAATCAAAAGTTATCCTACAGTTCACGCGATTGGTTGATCGATAGAATATCTTGACCTGTCAACATATAGTTAACTCTAAACATAAGACTTCCTGCAGTATAGGGCTGATGAACATTTTGTATATCACAGATTAAAATCTGAAGATTTACATGACACAGATATAAAGAGTGGGATAACAAATGAAAAGAGGCAATTAAATGGAGTTAACTGATTATGTGGTGCAACATTATATTGCCAAGGTATAAACTGTAATTTGCGAACTTGTAAGATTTGGGTATATACTTGTATAAGTTAGTGGAAGACATCAGCGTTCGTATCGACTTATCGAAGACATTAACGAGCTTCGCGTTCTATAGAACAATTACAATTTTTTTCAGTTAAATAAGAAAAGGTCGAGCAGAATTTTAACGGATTGATGACATGTTGTTAGAAACAAGATGCTAGCCTCACAGAGTAAACCTCATCATCAGAACTCATCATCAGTCGGAGTGCTATGACTAATTAATAATGTTAAATTATTACGAATGAAATAAACACCAGTATGTGTTGATAAATATAAAGAATTTAACATAATCTCATAAGCATGCATAATTATTGAATAAGCTTACTTCTGAGCTCCAGTTCTCACAAAAGTAATTATTATAAAAAACCCATCTTCAAATTCCGGATGAATTTTTATTTTCTCAAGCAAAACATTCTTAAGCACAAAAACGTAGCCGATGTTAACAGCAGTAAGGATAAAAACTGATAATTCAGCCATCATAATCAATTATTGAATCAA
>BMAW01053610.1:19486-29618 GCA_019974015.1 Nephila pilipes | reverse complement strand
TACTGATTTTGCAGTAAATCTGAAATATTAAAGTGAAAACAATAAATATTGGGAAAAAGTAGTTACACATGTTCTTGCATCAAAAAACGAAAACTATCAATTTACTTTGAGTGCAAAATATTATTAATTTCTTACTGATTTCAATTATACAACATTATAGGGAAAAAATTCTTAATTATCTATTTTTTGAGTCTATTTTACGTTTTTATGGTGTTAAATTTGAAATGTTTATGTCTTCCAAAATTCATTTCGCTGTACATTCATATGCTTATTTTACAATTTTTTTCTGCTGTGCTCTGATTTCGGTATGACTTGTTAGGATTCGGGCTGAGTAATTTAGAAATCGTTGTTTTAAAGATTATTTCCATGTTAAAATGCGAAATTTTAATATAATTGTAATATTTTTTTTTGTTAATTGTATGTTTTAAAATATTTTAGCATTTCCTGTTTTCCAGTTTCTTTTTCCTATGTGCTATGTTTCGATTCTGAGGTAGAGCTGTTAAAATCGTTCTGTTACCTGTCAATTACTTATTACGTGCGTTATTTAAAAACATTTATCTAAAATGGGTGATGATATTATTTAAATTTTTGATCTAATTTATTTGGTTTATATTTTGGTGAACTAAAAATATATGTAAGCAGATTTATGAAAGTTCTTATTTTAAACAAGTGACACACCACTCTAAAGTTCCACTCTACTCCAATGGAATGACTGGCCTGTTCGACTGGTTTAACGTGCACCAACCCTACTACACGGCTGATCTTCAGTGATATCAGAGTCGAACCCCTCGACTCGACGTAGACAACGCCGGTCTCGAGTTGGCGACCATGGCCACTTGGGATACCGCGACCACAGGGTGTGATTGCGGAAGTTTAACTAAAAAGTATTTCTTGTTTCTGTGTTTTTATAACATTATCATATTGAAAATGAGTAAGGAATTCTCTTTCTGTGTGTATATATATATATATATATATATATATATATATATATATATATATATATATATAATATGCATAGAAGGCTAAATAAATTAACATTCTTTGTAGTTTCAGCGTGTTCAGAGTAATATTCGTCATTCAGACTGTTACATTCTATTATATAAATAGTCATCTTCATTTTTTAAAATGAATAATTCCGGAAAGATAATTTTTTATGTCATGTAATAAGAATTATCTGCCAATCGGTACAAGTTCTGAATGAGTTTTTATCTTGCTCCGTCTACCTTTACAATTATTGCTTTTTAATGAAGTATATTATTTGTGCAATGAAAAAAGAGCATAATTTGTTATATTTAAAATCATTATATCTTTCGAAAATGAGATATATAGTTAATCGGATATAGTTTGAGATTTCATAGAGTAAGAAGAGTCGTTATGATCAATTTATAGTGACATTCTTTTATTATTTAATTTTGCAGACATTATAAAGCTTATTAAATAGTAAATAAGGTCATAAGTCCATTTGAATAGACGCCACACACACACAAAAGACAGTGTAGTTTATTAATATCTTCACTGAACATGTAAGGTCACTCTTTCTGGAATCTCTTAATTCGCTTGAATCTTACCCTATAACTAAACAATGATGTCTTAGCTCGCTAACTCTTTTACACCGATTGAGACGCACCTTGCATACAGTAGATTCGACTCTTATTATTCAAATCAGGAGTCACTTCTGACCAATTTAACTGCGAACGAAAAATTACTATACTTTATATCAATTAGCATACAAACATCTATCAGCTTCTCGTTATCGTCCGTCTCCTTTCGTATTCTTTTCAATTCTGTTTCACTTATTTATCACTATGCTTAATTCAATTCTTTACACTTCTTATCTTCATCTAATTTGTCTAATAACATTTCATTTGGTTGGAAAGCAGTTGAAATTTTATGCAATTCAAGTTACCAAAACGTCCCCAAAATTAGTGAAGAAAAAAATAGGATTTTTAACGTCGGAAACATACTGTAAGATTTTATTGTGTTGACATCTTGGAAAGCTACCGTAGTTTTGAACGAAAAAAAGAATCTTTGCAGTATGTAGTTGAAGACTTCTTTTTCGATTGGAATAAAAAAAAAAAAAGTTTTCTTTAGTATACTGCTGTTTGTAGAAAATGCAACACCATGAAAGAATCATCAGAATCAAATGAAATTTAATGCAGAAACGACTTGTACTGATACAAATAAATGATGAAATTTTCAAAACAAAAGAAACAAATTAAGCGTCCGAAATCAGTATTTGGTGCAGCCACCATGCGCTGCAATAAGTGCTGCTATACGACGTGGCATGGAGTCAAACAGATGTTGAATATCTGCTTGAGGAAGAGAATTCCATATCGCTTGTATGCGCAACCAAAGTTCGTCTTTGGAAACTGCAGGACGCGGATCACGAGCGAGACGCCGACCAACCATATCCCACACGTGCTCAATAGGCGACATATCCGGTGAATAAGCAGGCCAAGGAAGAAGTTGCATGCGTTGTGCTGAACAGAAGTCTCGAACAGTCCGCGCAACATGTGGGCGTGCATTATCCTGCTGAAAGATAGCTCCAGGGATGCCTTGAAGGAAAGGAACGACTTCGGGCTGTAGCACTTCACGGACGTACCTGTTGCTATTGAGATTACCCTCAATTCGTATCAAATTGGATCGTCCATGATACGAAATCGCACCCCAGACCATAACTCCGGGTGTTCGACCACTATGTCGTTCAATAATACACTCAGGAAGGCAGCGTTGACCGGCATAACGTCTAACACGAACACGGCCATCATGGGTCCACAAATTGAAGCGTGATTCATCTGAAAAGACAACTTGGTGCCAATCAGCTCGCCTGTCTCTGTGCTCAAGAGCCCACTGCCGACGCAGCCGTCGATGATTCGCCGTGAGGGGAATCCTGTATAAAGGCACCCTTGCACGCAATCCACGGCGCAGCAGACGACGACGAATTGACGAAGCCGACAATTGTACACCTGTAGCAGTAGACCAACGTGCTGCCAGCTGCCTGGAGGAAGCTGTGCGATCATTCACCGCCATGCGGAGCAGGTGTCGATCATCGCGCTCTGACGTCACCTTCTGTCGTCCAGTGCCTGTTTTTCGAGTTGTTCGGTGCTCGTCGGTCCACTGCTTCCAAACTCGCATCACTGTGGAACTGTTCCGCTGCATACGAGCTGCTATTGCGCGATAGGAAAATCCTCCTTCTCGAAGGCCGATTATCCTCCCTCGTTCAAACTCCGTAAGTTGCTTGAATTTCTTATTCTTCCGTCGTGGAGGCATACTCAGGTCTCACTAAACGTTTGCCACTAACAAATAATCATAGACTTTTTTCAACGTCCCGCTACAGCACTTTATTTATACGCTTTCAGCATCAATTCAGAGGGCGCTGCGCGCGCCGCGCACGCGCGATGGCTCTGAAACTTTATCAATTTGCATAATATCCTATAATTGACATTTGCTGCGAATTTCATTTGATTCTGATGATTCCTTCATGGTGTTGCATTTTCTACAAACAGCAGTTTATAACTTTTTCTCTAGCTTTATCAGACAAGCCATCTATGGATACTTTAAGTTTTTTTTTGTGAAAAAGGAAAATTAAAGATGAAAAGTTATTGAAATGTATAATATAGTATGAAATTTTTTTGTGAAAAGAAGTAAACAAATTATTGTTAAAATAAACGTAAAATTGATGAAATTTATTTTTTTATTATTATGATTATTATTATTTTTTTTAAAGAGGGGTGCTATGTGGGAACATGGGATGAATTCATTTAGTTGGTTTTCTTTTTCCTTTTAATGTCTACATTATAATTAATCTACAATATAATTTAGAAATAATTAGTCTGTTAAAATCACAATTTTTAATGATTTTAATTTTTTTTTTTTGATTTACAGAATTTTAGTATTTTGCATTTGAAAAAAGATGAAAAATAAACTTTGAGGAGATACGAAACTAAATTTGTTTATTTTAACTATTATGATTTAGACAAAATTGAACTGCAACACAATTATTGTAATTCGTAATATGTTTGGATAAAATTCTTCTTGTTTTTGACACCATTTTATTTCTTTTTTGCATATTTGCATTTCGATTCAAGTTAAATCTGTCGCGGCCCAAACTCCTCCCGTTGGCGTGGTGTGGAAGTTAGGAGAGGGAGTGCCAGCTTATGTGTCATCCTCGTCTCTTGACCGAGACTCAAAATTACGAGGTCCGTCGCCAATAGCCCTCGTGTTGCTTCTAGTGCGACGTTAATAAAACTAAACTAAACAAATTCTATTATTATTCCATTCAACCTATTCTGCGACTTTGATAAAAAATCAATCAATAAACTCTTTCTCTTATTGTTTAATTTATAAATATATTTTTTGTGTTTTTAAAATTAACTTTCAAACCAGGAAGTATTTGCATGGTTTTACATTTTTCAAAAGGATTTGGTTTAAATTTATTGTGTAAATAAATTAAAATTGCTTTTGAAATTCCATAAATTTTGATTTTCCTTCCAATTATCTGTATTATCTTAAAAAAAGAAAAAGATGTAATCCTGTTACTCGGTATTTCATTTGAAAGTGATTTGTGTTTCTGGCCGTCATTAGGAAAATAACAGTTGTAACTCTTTTCCAATGTTGAAATTATTTCAGGACGAAATAATGAACCAGCCAGGATGGCTTCAACAAAAGTGCACTTCACATAGCACTTTCAAAATAAGTGTCGGGGCGACACACACAGGAACTTCTACACTCGTAGTGAGCCGATCAAGGGAAAAAAATGTCGGACGAGTCATGCCCCACGTTGGGCGCCAATTTTGTAACCGACGTTCTTATGCCATAACTGCTTTAACGCAAAATAATTCAAACATCTCGGGGTAAATTACTATATTTTTAATGACATAAAAATCACAGTTACAAAGACGGAATTAAAACAATTAACAGTAACATTTAGAAGGAATTAAGTTTATCACAAGTAAATTTTAACATAGTCCAGGGTTGGACAGCAACAGGAGACCTTATTCCACGAAATCCCAGCTCTCTCTGGCAGAAATACTAGATGACAAAACCACGCCCTGACCTTGACGATTATTCCCATCATGTGGCGCCATCTATAGTCTCGTTTTGAAATTAGTGTGTTACACAGTTAATTTTAAAGTGTTACTTTTCTTTTGTTTAGCAATGGGTTGCGTTTGCTGAAGTGATTGAGTTACGACCTTGATAGTGATCGGGTCACAGGCTCCAACATAATTTTTATAATAAACAATCTTCTAAAATTAATGGGGCAGGGATTTGTATCGTACATTTTCGAATGTATGTAAGCGTACCCGTGTGTGATTCTCTAGTATGTGTCCCCCCACCCTCAAAAACACCCCTCTTACATTTGAATTCCTTATGTAATAGGACATTAAAAAAAATCGTGCAACTTTCAAATATGTCGCCAGGAGTGCAAACAGCTAAGCAGGGGAAAAAAAATGCCGTGCTCATCGTTTTGTAAAATCGTTATATCGTTAATGATATAATTTTTTTTGGAGAGCAGATGTTTCTGAAGAAAGGCGTCTCTTTAATTTAATTCGATTGGCACACTAGGTTTTTGTATTGCATCTCATTAAGGCTCCCGTCTAACAGCGATTTTGATTTGATGAACTTAATGTTTATCCTATGAAATATCTACTACTGCCCTCAAATCTGAACTATTGCAAAAAAGTGCACCCGAAAGAGTAAAAAATAATGAAGGTTTCTTCTGTATTACATGTCCTCCCCCCGATTGTTGAAAATATTTTAGAATATGCTTAAAGGTCAGAGAACCCACAGACGAATAATTAAAATAGGGGTAAAAACATTTTCGAAAATTGGAGGAAAAATGTAATTCCGCAGAATTTTTCCATTATGTTTTACTCATTCTGATGCACTTTTTTGCATTCAAATAGATAAAATATTAAAAAAATGTGCGTGCAGTAGTAGAAATTCCATAGGATTTACATTACTTTCACGAAATCAAAATGACCGGTAGAAAGGAGCCTTAACTTTTTTTAATTAACTTCATAATTCAAAGCAAATTAAAAGCAAAATGTCATAAATTATTTAAGAACAAATTATTGACGATTTTTTCTTGTTTCTCTGCGATCTGTATTTCGATGGAAATGGTTAATTATCAATCTTACCCTGTGTTACTTCTCTCAAATTTTTTAAGTTTTTGTATTCTTTATCGGTTTCTATAAACTGTTAAAAAGGTTTTCAGAACAGTGCTGAAAATATCAACTTGATCACTTTTCTGTAATTGCTTTCAGCGTAATCCATGAATTGCATATGGGTTCACCTTTTTAATGGTTTCTTGTTTTGGTAAGGGTAAAAGGGAATTTATTTGTATATCATGTTGTCATTGGATTTTAGTTTCCTATGGTAGAACAGTATTATTCCAGGAAGTTTATTCAGCAAATGATTGTTTTATTGAATTTCATCAGAAATTTCATCCGGTTTTGTTGTAGAATGAAGGTAAGTTTTACGGGCCTGATATTTTGAGCAAGCAGATGTCTAATACAATTTATTAGTTTTGGGAAAAAAATTGTTTTTGAATTCATTTTATTCTGTAGAATAATTCCGTAACTACTATATTTTCATTCAACGTCTTTCTGAAAATCCATTTCTTGTATGGTATTGAAACATGATTTATGTTGTATGTAAGTGTGTGTTTGAATGCTGCTCATTTCGTGTGGGTATGGGGGTGACTATTTAATTTATGTTTATGTTATTTTTACGGATGCAATTTCCCTCCTTTTTGAATTAAGAAGGAAAAAAAATTGTACTTTTTCCTACTTTCTAATAACTTTTTCTACTTGTTGGTTTTTAATCGTTCATTGTCTGCTGATTTTATTATTTTTGTTATAAATCTATGTAAAACGTAGGATGTCAATTGTTGAGAAAAATTGTCATTGCATTTTCATTTGTTAAGAAATTTATATCATTGTAGTTGTATAAATACATTTTTAAATTACTTTGATTGTTTGCTGACTCTTAAGCTTGAACTGAGTAAAATATTTCATATATTTAAAAGGGGACTTAGTACCTTTGAACCTTCAAAAATTCGATTTTTCAAATTTGTTTTCAAAAAATAGTGTTGAATGATAGGAGCATTTTAAAACAATCCGTGTCAAAATCCGACAATTATTACGCCCTGTGCAACAAAAAATGTAAATGTCTAAAATGGCTTGTTCTATGTAATGCAATGTAAACAAACATCTTTTTCTCAGTTTGTTATTTTCATACTTTCCCACAGGATTAAAAAAAAAAAAATGTTTTGCATGCAGAGATTTAAAATTTTACATGAGTGTTGTACTTGTAGATCTTTATTCTGTGAACCTCAATTTTGTTAATAGGAAGATTAGATTTAATTTTATAACATGATACATGAAAAAAAAAAGTTACTGAATACAAACTAGATAACATTTTTTAATTTTTCAATTTTTTTAATGTAAGATAAATTTAAAATTTGAGGTTTACAGAATAAGGACATTATTTAGCTTTAATTCGGTATAAGAATTATGGTTCTACTGTACGTCTTTCAAATGTTATCTTGTGGGTAACGTAAGGTAAGCTAATTTATTTTTTTAAATTTTTGTACGCATATTTCATTTGTATAAGAAAATATATTAATTTAATAGCAAAACTTCACCCAATATTTTAAACTATACACTTTATTACTCGAACTGGCAAAGTTTCATATTGAAATGAGCACAAATTGATGCTTTATGAAGAATCGAAAAAAGTTTGTCAAAATGATCTACTTTTGATTTCGAAAGGTACTAAGTCCCCTTAACTGTTCTACACAGTCGGACCTTGTTAACATACGAGTCTGTTTAACACGTGGTTCTACTGCGGTTCCCTCGATAAGCAATCGCTTGTGATATCTCTTGGACAAGATCATGGTTCTTTCTTTTCTTTTTATGAAATTTAGATTAATGTTTTATTCAGGCGATGTCAAGACTTTTTGTTACGAACAGGCAAAAACAGAACAGCTCAGGTGTCGTCCTCGTCGTTTGACCGAAGTACAAAATTTCCGGGTTCATCGCCAATAGCCCTCGTGTTGCTTCTGGTGCGACTTTAACAAAACTATAATAATAATAATAAAAAAAATCCGCTGTAGCCAAGACGGCGAAGCCACGTCCCTGGGATTCTCCATTTTCACGTGTAATTCTCTCTGTTATTTATTGCCTCTCTCTCGTCAAAAGGAATGAACATACTTATTCAGAAATGGTGTTATCGTTACAGTCATGACTTCTTTTTCATGCCCCTGTTTACTCGTCTATTAAATGTAGTGTATATATATATATATATATATATATATATATATATACTATCAAGACTAGTTGTCATAATAAATGTATGATATTGAGAATTCTTTCATAATTTTATATATTATAGTTTTCTAAAACAGCAAAACATCATTTCATGCGAGCGAGTTTTTCTTTTATCACTTAGAAATCTACAGTAACCAGTTTCTAAAGAGTAATTAGACACGTGTTAATTTTTCAAATTTTTTTTATTTGGATTAACTATACATTTTTTCTTCTTACTTTTCCATTGATAATTTTGTATCTAGTAAAAATTGCTCATACATGCTTGCCAGGGTGAACATTGATTTGAAAATTATTGAATTTTCTAAAATTTTGAAAAATATTTTATTTAACAAAGCATATTCTTTCAGGCTTTTACCGGTATTTGAACTTCTAATACCTTTACTGAATTTAATATATCTCCAACTTTTTTATATTGTTTTTGGATTCCCTCCACGACCGAATTCCATAACTGTCTGGCGCACAGCTGAAAAAGAAAGAAAATTGTTGTTAAGGAAACCACACAAAAAAAAAAGGCAATATCTAATTATACTTTTGTTCAATACAGTTGTATTTTTGAACTAGTAACTAAATTTGCTTAGTTTATTATAGCAACTATTGTATAATATTTTAAGAAATTACAATCGTGTTAAGGAGCATTTTTCAGGGGGGAATTTTAAAGCAAGTTCTTTTAGTAATAAAAAATACATGCAATTGAGAGGATATGAAAAAAAAGAAGGAATATATTTTAATTGAAGAATTGTTTTTTTTGCTGTTGTGTGGGCAGTTTTCAATTTAATTACAAAAATCATACAATAATTGTTCTTACTGATTTTCTCTGTATTTAGATATTTTAGAGCCAGTTGTGCCTGGGTCGTTTAATAAGACTTTCCTTTAGCGTAACATTAATTTATTTTTTAGTTTAAGTTACACTTGGACCACATGGTGGCCGCGGTAGCTTATTGGTCATGGTTTCGGATTCATGATCGGTGGTTTTCGTTCAGTCGCGGGTTCGATCTTTGACCCCTAAAGACCCGCCGTGTAACCAGGGCTGATGTACGTTAAATCTGTTGAGGTCCAAAGTATTCACGTGGCGTGGTGTGGAAGTTAGAAGAGGAGTTGCCAGTTCAATTGTCATCCTCGTCACTTGATTGAAGTTCAGAATTATGAGGCTCAATGCCAATAGTCCTCACATTGCTTCTAGTGCGAAGTAAATAAAAACTAAATTAAAAAACTAAAAAAAAATTAGATCACAGGCGTAATATCAAAAAAGAACAAAAGCAAAGAAAATGAATAGACAAATTTTCAGGGAAACCAGTCGAGAGTTTGGTCTTTCCTGAAGCGTAACTGGCTTCGGTTGGTCGCTAGTGGGCGCCTCAGCCGTCTGGGACCACTGATGCGATATAGAGTTATTATGACAAGATGGGCTACACACATGAAATATTTGATGGAAACGAAATACCGTACTATTTGATATTGATTTGATCTCTTTCGATTAAGAAAAAGAAACTTATATAAAGATCGCACCATGGTATTATTATATCTCCGTAAAATAAGAACAGCCTTTATTCAAATGGGATGTGCTTTTGATAAACCCAGAAAATCAATTAAAAAGGTGATTAAATTGCATTTTTTTTTCATTTATATTTCGTAAGAAGAGATAACCTTGGTAGTCTAGTAGGTAGAATAACGTACTCATAAAAGGTTCTATAAAAGGGTTGGTAGAATGATGTACTTCACAAAGTGTTCCATAATGGGTTGGTATAATAATGTACTCATAAAGGGTTGGTAGAATAATGTACATAAAGGGGTCGCGATCCAAA
>BMAW01053610.1:0-19476 GCA_019974015.1 Nephila pilipes | reverse complement strand
ATCAATGCAAGACAGGATTTCGAGAAAATGTTTATTGAGCCTTGCTTGGTGAGGAGCGGTATTTTCTGGCCATTTTCTTTTAAAATAAAACAGATATGTTTTAGCCAAAGTTGAACTGCCAAGCATGACATCTCATTGGAAGTTCACGCGAAATTTATCCAACAGACTTTTTCTTTTAGCTTCAAACTTTACACTAAATTATTCTGTTTCTTGAGCAGATGTTGATTTGTTTATCCCAGTGTTAGGGGGGGGGGCTTAGGAATCATAATTGTAAGGATCTTAAAGATATTCATTCATGCATGTTTTTGATCGACCGAATGTATCGGTTATTTTCTTTCTCTACGCCAATCAGTGTGACTTTTTTTCAAAGTTTTTCAATAGTTTTTCTATTCTCATGTAATGTTAAGCGATTTCTTTTATCCATTTCTGATGGAAAAACCATATTTATTTGGACTGTCCTTTATATTTTATGTAATTATTTACGAGAAAATTTGGTAAAATGCTTACCCAAATTGATTTAAAGGTGCAAAGTAATATGTGGACGTAAAATTTTGTCACTCCCTCGTACGTGCTTATTTACATTTACAGCTATTCTCTTCTTACAAACAAAAATATGAAACGAATATACACCTATTCTGCTTCTGAATTAGCTTGTCAGAATTAACTTACGTCTGAATTAGCTGTCATATGATTTGCATATGCAACAATTCCTCCCCTTTCTACATTTGCACATTGAGATAGAATAAAAAATCTTGTGTCTTTAAAATTTTGTCTGTGGTGGTGTAGATAAAACATGAAAACTTTGAGCGTGCAGGATGGATATTATTTTTTATTATTTATGATTAGAAATGTTGTAATGATTATAAAAAAAATGTTGATGTTTATAATTTTTTGTGTCATACAAGTTAATTGATTTTTTTGTGCGACTTACATTTAAAATTTGTTTTAGGTGTGAATTTTTTTATTAATTGTTTTTTTGACCCGAATTTGTGATTATCAAAAGAGCTATTGAACTACTATCAAATTCTAGAAAATTAAAAAACTGGTCTCTCCATATGTTATTTTTTGTATTTTCATACACTTCAGTAGTATACTTGCCACGTTTTGTAAAGCAAATGAATAAAATTTTTCGCATTTTTTCAGCCTAATGATGGACCTTGTTGAATTAATAAAGTATCAAGCACACCTAAATTCTCGTAGAGCTTATTTTATAGTTGAACTATATCCTAAGTTTACTCTTTCTTTCGTTTCATGTATTGTATGTAAATTACAACGTTTTTCTGAATTTCACTTGGTGTGTGTGTGTGTCATCAAATTTTCGATCGTTAATTTAACCAACTTCCCATCAAGCTAGAGCTTTGAAATTTTGGGAATCGTTCGTACTCGCCTAACAATGCAATATTCAGACGTTTGCGACAAGCTTTAACTCATATTTTTTAAATAATGCAGTTTAGCCCAATTACTTGGCGCAATTTAAATAATTGCCAAACTTGGCGAAATTTTTTGTTTTGTTTTTTTTGGCTGAATGTTAAGTCCGCTTCGCGGACCAATTTAGCAACATTTGGCAAAATACCGCCAAATAATTCCTGTCTCCAAGAGTGGTTTGACTAAACTGTAATCCAACCATTTAATTTACCGGATTAATTAATTTTAGTTAGTTTTAACGTTGTTATGTATTTCACTTGGTGTGTGTCTGTATGTATGTGTATCAGTGTGTCATCAAATTGTCTATTGTTAATTTAACCAACTTCCCATCAAGCTAGAGCTCTGAAATTTTGGGAACCGTTCTTATTTGCCTAACAATGCAATATTTAGATATTTGCGACCAGTTTTAACTAATATTTTAATAATTTTTTTTATAAACTTTGCCACCATATAAAAACGTTGTTTTTAAAAACTTTGGTTTTTATTTCGAATTATTTTAATATTCTGTTAAAGTAACCTCACTTTTATCCGGCATTCGACGATTTTACGCATTCTGTAATCCGGCACCGATCGAGCCGTACGCTTTCTGATTTTCTCGTGGGGATTCGAAGTATATTGCTCTTGGTCACCAAATCACGATACAGCATTGCTTGCATTTTCACTAGCATTTATCGTAACTGTCAGTTTTCATTTCAGTACAGTATTTTTTTTTACTAATGGGTTACATATCACGTTTGCACTATATTACAATTATGTAGGTATAGTATACTGTTCAGTAAAATGTTCTCGAAGACCAGGTTTAAGTGCTAATAAAATAAATAAGCTAATGCATGTGACTAGAGTAGCTTGACACAACTTGCTTTAACTACCATTGTACTGTTTTGATTTTTTTGTTTGTCCTGTGTTTGTGATCAAAACAAGTATATCCTATGAATTTAATGTTCGATGTTTGAATTTAATTTTGTAGTTGTCAGAATGACGATATATATATATATATATATGCTTTGTCGGGGATTATATAAACTATACTAGTTCAGAATTTGCGTAAACATACTGAGTGCACGTTTTAATCATTAAAAAAAAATAGACTCATTTTGTGTGTGTGTCTTTGGAATCTCTGTTTAAACTATTATGACATTTGATAATCGTTAATCGTGCGCAGCCGTGTTAAGATGACGCCAACACTCCCAAAAAACTGACAACATAACCTTCCCTGCAGACGTGCAAACTGCACCTTAGCATTCTTGGGAGGAGGTGAGTCGCTGTGCTTCCATTCATTGCTAATCTCTTTGGCCTCTGTGCGTCACATTGATAAATCTAAGATTCATTTCTAACAAGGAAAGGCAATTGTTTTGACTCGGGGGCTACTTTGTGGAAGCGGTGGCTATAGGCGAGCTGCACTTTTAAAATGGTTTGCATCCAATTAATGCGACAAGTGTACTCTATATCAAACTTTTCTACAATTTTTTTGAAATTAGGAGGGAAATGGCTTGTGGACATTTTCGTCATAGCTTGTAAATTATTGTCCGTCAAAGAGCATCTATATTTACTCTTGCTGATCTTCAAGCAAGAAAAATGTTGCTCTCAAATATATGTAGAGCCAAATATGGAGAACATTTTCCAGCTAATTTCTTCATACATGAAAATGTTTCAGCAGAAAAAGCTTTGTAAAAATCAACTGATGTCCAGCATTAAACATCTATTTCACAGTGTGAATTGAATGCATACCAATAAGTTCAAGCTGGAGCTGCCCAAGTGCTTGTCAATATCAACAGTGATGGGATAAATGACCGAATTGAATTTAGGCTGAATCTTCGTAAAGTCCTGATTGAACCTTCGTAAAGTCTTACAATCCATCTCGTCCTCCACACTCCACAAATGATCCTTAATATGAGCAAATACACTCTCAGGTACTTCCTTTTCTTAACAAAGGGGGGAATGATAAAAATTGCCTTCACTTACTTGCTTTGCATATAGATCTAGTTTTACTTTGAAAGATTTTACGCATGGGAAAGAAAACTTAGTTCAAGACGGAGTTTTCCAATTGTCTGGCGGGTCTCATTTTCTCCGCAACCTGCTAAGCCCCCTGATTTATAATTACCAAACTACCAAAAAAAATTATCTTTGTCTTATCTCAAAAGATTCAACACCTTCCTTTATAAATCTCACTGTGTTTCCTTCCGAAAAGGAGTCAATGGGCATACAACCCAACATATTGACATTTTTGACGTGTGCAATTTTTCGTGAATTATTTTCGCTCACTGTAAATAAAATCGTTATCATTCGTTATCATTTGGATGTTTGCTTTTCGATCTAATGGGATAAATTCCATTTTCTTCATTGTGGCAGCATTGTTGTTTGTGGAGCGATGGTCTTTCTTTTCTTGGATCTTCTGCGAGGAACTTATGGCTGGTTTGGAAAAAAAAAATTCCCTTTTCAACTCCTAGCAATATCATATGATAGACTATCATTTCTGTAAACATCTATCATTTCATCGTGGATTTCTTGGGCTCTTTAATCTTTCAAATGAAGAAATTTAGTTACAGAAATTTAGTTACTCTTTGTAATAATTAAAAAATTACGGTACCCTCTCTTATTGAGATATATAATATCTCCCTTTTTGAATTGTATTCTATTATATATATTCATGTGGCAACAGTCTTATCAGAATTAAAGTAGTGAAATTCGGAGTTTTACACTCCTCTTATAAATGCATTAAAATTTAAAAAGCGTTGAATTTATAACAAAAAAATTTTAAAATATGTGACACTTAATTTTCTCATATAAAATATTTTTAAATTTTTTGTACTGCATTAAAGATATCGATCATAACTCAAATTTTAAAAATTCTTTTTGATTTTGTTAAGACATTTTCTTTCTTTCTTTTTTGCTTTTCTCGTTATGTTTTAGGAAGGAAAAAAAAAAAAAAAAACAATAAATAGTATTTGCTGTGAATCAATAGTTATTTACAAATAATTTTGTTCAAAGTTTTTTTTTTGCAATGCATTTATTTTTCGTAGTAATTTGAAATTTTATTCTTTCAACTAATCTTGTAATTATTTGCCATTGCTAATTTTGAGATTTAAGATTCTGCCTCTTTCTTCCATTTCTCTCCTAATTTCTTCATTTCTTCCATACACTCCTTCGAAATTTCTTCTCCGAGTTTCTCCATTACCATTTTCCCTATATTTTTTAAGCAATCCTGGAACAACAAAGCATGCTCATAGTGATTTACAGATTAATATTATTGTTTGGTTCATAAGTTCTTGAGATAATAAAAATGTTTTGCCTCAAAATAATTATAGTTTTTTTTTTTGGCGTGGATATGTATTAGATAAAATATGTATAAAATTACTATTAAATAAAATATGAGTTTCAAAATAATATTTTATACTGTTATAATTTATTTTTTTTAAACTAGTTCTTCAATTTCGTCAAGTGTCATCAATCCACTTCAGGTTGCCTTATTTATTTATTCTTATAAGTTACTAATTAGAGGAAATGTGTTAGAAAATTGTATTTTATACTTTATTTACTAAGATATTTTTATTTACTTACATTTCAATCCAAACATTTATAATATTTTTTTTTTGTTTAACATTGGTTTTTGTTTACACGTTGACCAATGCATTGATAGTGTAACGTCGGGACCCCAGATTTTGTAGAATGATGGTTATTCTCAAGTTATAAGGCGTTTTTGCCTTGTTACTTTTTGCAAAATGTCAGGAACAAAATATCAGGAATAGGAATATATCTGTACGAATTCAGTCACTTAGAGGCAGAGTTCACCAAATTAACACGAGCTGAGGAATAGCATAAATCGCAACCTCTAACGCTCACTCCTCGCAGGATCACCTCTTCTCGCTTTCATCGCAGGATCCCCTCTCACCTACCTTCTTTATTTTTCTCTGTTCTCTTTTAATTCTCAGGGTAAGGCTGTCTTACACCCCCTTCGATTCATTTTGATTTCCGATTGGACGGCCTATGACTTTCATAGAGAACCTTCGTCTCAGTCTCCCAACACCATTCGTTCGTATTGGTCAATATCCAGTTTGACGCACGGACATGCAAGTGCGACATGTCGAACGCCAAACGGATAGGCCCTAAATCCCCATGTCATAGATCACAGTTCCTCACAAAGGTGGATTATACCTTCCACAAATGTGTTCATGAATGCACCAAAGTAGCTGAAACCAAGTGTGGTTTATTTGTTGCCCGCTTTGGAGAAATACGCCTTTTGAATGGGGAGTCGGGAACAAAAACGGATGTTCAATACAAATGTTTCTGATGGGGGGTATCTAAAAGCGACGTTGCAATAGTTGCTTTGTATAAGTTACGAAAATTAAAATGGGGGTTAAAATTCGATGATTTTACAGAAATAGAGAAATATTTACTTGAAAAGTGTAAAGTACCCCCGAAAAGTCAAATGTCCATAACTTTATAAAATAATAGGGTATATTTAATGTATTAAAGTATTTTTTAATAAAATAAAAAGTATATTTTATATAAAAAAAGACTATAATATTACAGAAGAGAATAGTATTTTCAATGTAATTAAAGAGCATGATTTTGTAAAAATGTGTTGCTAAATAGAATAAAAGAATATTAATGTTATAATTAGATTTATTCGTATAATTTTTTTTTCTATTTTAAAAACTTTTGGTTACTCTTCACTTTATTATTTTATATTATTGAATTATTAAATATTTATTTTACTTTCTAAAAATCATCTTTTAAAAATTTTGTGAAATCGCTTTTCAATAGCTAGTTATTAAAAGTGAGTTTTTTTGTACGCAAGTACTGAATTTCGTTTCTGCATTGAATTCTCAAATTATTTTTAAAAATTAAAATTTTTGATTTCGAGGAAAGAAAAGTTTTACCTTCATGTTTTTTTGGTCTTCAGTTGATAAACCTTTCATGTGTTCTTTGAATTCTTTCTAAAAAGAAGGATGCAAATTGTTATTTATTATGGAAAAAAAAACATTAATTAATATTTAAATACTTGGAACATGAAATAAAAATGCAGAAATTATGGAAAATAATCGCATTTACGATTTTTGCTTAATAAATAAGTGTATTTAAGTTTTACATTTCTTTATATCAGCGTTTCCCAACCACTGGTCCCAGGATTTTGCAACTGGTCTGCGAAACATTAAAAATTTTTGATGTCTATCCTAAGATTATTTAAACCTTTCAACGACTTTCTACATTTATAAACCTATGTAATTAAAAACGTGTCTATATCGTTAGAGAACGTGACGACTGTCCTCTCTCTTTGTTTAATTCTTCCGACATTTCTTTTAGTCTACTTAAAATGATTAAGTACTAGACTCCTATTGAAGACACGCAAGAGCAAGATAAAATATTTCATTTGTCACCGAAGCATTGATAAGGTTACTCTCTCTCGAATCCCACTTAACTCACCAATCCTAGATTATGATTTATAAATGAAATCTTAGATTATCGAATCACTCGTTCTGATTCCAACAATTCTCGTTAACAGTAGCTTCGTATCTTAGTTCTTAAACTAAGAATCTCTTCAATTCAGAAGATTAATTAAAATATTTGAATTCAGTTCACTAATAACAATCAGCTTGTCGTCGTCCTCTATTTCCCTTCATTTTTCTTTCATTTCTATTTCATTTACTTATCACTATCTTTTTTTGAATTCATTTCACTTCTATCTTTATGTAATTTACCGAATCACTTTTCATTTAGGTTCTGAAGAAATTATAATTTTATGTATTTGAAATTATTATGAGGTCCCCGAGGTTAGTGAAGAGAAAATCGCGAACAGTACAACATGTAAGCATTTTAAACGTACATTTTAATTTGAAGTAATAAATATCTCAAAACTTTAATTATTATTTTCCTGAAAATGAATGAGGATCCTCGTAAAGATAACCTGTTTAATAATTTCGAAGAGGCAAATTCATGTACACTTGATCTTCGTGACAAGGAAAAATCTGATTGAGTTGTCATCTGATGTTACTCTTGTGTTCAGACATAAAATGCAATCATTGTCTCAAATATGGATATCTCTCGATATTTAATATTCATCTCTTTGTTATAAAACTATCAAACAGTTTGTCATTTTTTTTTCTTCCTATTTAAGCGTACATTTTTTAAAATTTTGTCAGTAATAAAAGCTAAAGAAAGAAGTCGGTTTGATGTTAGTACAACACTTCGTCTCGCGGAAACAAACCTTCTCAGCTGCACGATATCCAAAGTTGTAGTTGTTTTTTTTTTAATATATTCACTAATAGATTGGTAGGCTCTGCTTCATTATTAGTTATATAATTTGAAGCAACACTTTTGTTATACACGAAAATTGAATATTTGGATCCACGAAATTTTAATACGTCTTTTTCTCATAGCATCTTTAACACAACTACATAACATAGCAATAATCTACAAACTTTGGAATGCTGATCTCTATTACCACAAGATGTAACAAAACATTAAAAATACAAAAGTGATAATAAACAATGAATGAAAACTACCAATAATCGTTTGCCTAAACATACGTCGAAGTAAGCAATTAAAAGCTGGAAAAATGGTTGAGCCCATGAAAGATTCAGTTCATCTTTTTACACCAGATTCGATACTAATTTTGGCGTCAACATCTGCATTTATATTGTACATATCTCAAGTTAAATCCACGTTAATTGTTACCAGTTTTGCAAGAATAAAAATACAGATCAATGTTCATCTACGCCATTTGTTGGGAGTTTTTACTCTTTAACATCAGCCACGTATATCAAGTTTATTAAAAAAATGAACTGCAGAAAATATCACTCTAACTAAAAATTATATTTGTATTTTGCATTAGATTTAATAAATAAAATACTTATTTTATATCGTTTTTTTTTTTTTTTGAAAATTTTTTGCTGACGTCGGTCCGCGAGGTATTTTTTACAACGTTTTTATGTATTTCACTTGGTGTCTGTCTGTCTATGTGTGTATCAGTGTGTCATCAAATTTTCGATCGTTAATTTAACTAACTTTCCATCAAGCTAGAGTTCTGAAATTTTGGGAACCGTTCTTATTTGCTTAACAATGCAGTACATAGATATTTGCGACAAGTTTTAACTAATATTTCAATAACTTTTTTTAATAATGCAGTTTAGCCCAACCACTTGTCGCGATTTCAAAAATTGCCAAACTTGTCGATTTTTATGGCTGAACTTTAAGTCTACGAAGCAAACCAGGGTAGCCACATTTGGCAAAATACCGCCAAATAATTTTTTTTAAAAAATAAACTTTGCCACTCTATAAAAACGTTGGTTTTTATCTTGAATTATTCTATTTTAGCCGGTTCGCAGGTGTAAAAAAGGCTGGGAAACACTGCTTTATATACTTTATGAATGTAATTTTCTGACCACTGGTATATTTAATATGCGCAAACATTAAAAAAAAAAAAAATGGATATTTACTTTTTAATACATTCCTTTGATGTAAAAACTGTTATTAAATTGTATATAAATCACGTATATTTGTTTTAGAAATAGTTTTTTTTATGTCTGCTAGTTAAGTAATATTTTTCTTTGGATTAAAAACCAGTTGTTTTAAGATGTTTTAATTCCTATTTTTAATCAGGTGCATCTTTTAGTTTCTATATGAATTTTATTTCGGGATACAGAAAAATATTTCAGAGAGTGTTCATTAAAACATGAACAAATCAATATAAATTAAAGAATTATTCCTTATTTTACTATCTTTGAGTCAATTATGAATGCAGAGGGGCTCATGGGTTCGAAAGTCTCCACAAAGCCCCTTTTGATAGCATTGTTATGTGAAAACGCACTTACTTGCGAGTACGAACAAGTAAAAATCTGGACCTCCTCTGAATTAAATATTGCGCATGTCACCGACCTGTGTTTTTAGTAGATAATATACATTTTAAGACAGAGTTGAACTTATTTGAATAATATATGGAATGATATACTTACATATTTTCTCTTGTCGTTTTCCTCATCACCTGTGCTCTTGAATCTTTCGAGCTGTAATATTTTAAATATGGTTTGATTTGATGAATAGAAACTAACTTCACATAAAATTTAAATCATAAACTAAAGTGAATGTAAATATAGTTATTACAAATGTGTGTGATGCAGTAACAGCCGCCATTGCCTTCGAAAATGTAAATTTCTGCTACTAGCTGGGGATATTTTGTTCATATATACATGAAATTTAAGAATTTGGCATATTTAATGGAATCACACTGAACGGAAGGTAAAATTGATACTTCCTAACAAAGAAATAATTTTTTGGTATCAATCTCTTAAGCTTGCCCTTTCGCCTGAGCTATGTGCCTTTAAAAAAATAATTTCTGCGCTTTGTTCGTTCCGTACCCCGGTTATTCTGTAACTTTTCCTTTTCATTTAATTTTACGGTCATTATTTCATATTCACAAAATGAAAGTCAAAGTACTGGACAAAATTCCATAAAGATACGTCAGATAAATCTTGAATCAGTTTATTTATTCAAGATATGACTATTTAGTAAATGATCTCTCTGGTGAAAATGCAGTTTAGCCCAACCACTTGGCGCGATTTGAAAAATTGCCAAACTTAGCGATTTTTTTTTTGGCTGAACGTTAAGTCCGCGCAGCGTACCAGGATAGCCACATTTTGCAAAATACCGCCAAATAGTTCCTGTCGCCAAGGGTGGTTGATCTAAACTGTATTTCAAATATTTAGTTTACCAGATGAATTAAGAAGCAAGTCAATGCTTCTACTATGTCATTTGTAATGCAATGGCAAATTTGGTAGAACGTCGGCGTAGAATCTTCATGCCTTCGGATCGAATCTCGTCGAAGCATAAAATTTTTTAATTTGATTTTAAAATAATTAATTTTAGTTTTATATGGGAGAATTTTTTTTTTATCTTATATAAGATATTTAGCATGATATAAATTTAGGAATAAATACCGTCAGTGACGAAGTGTGTAGATCGCTGGAAAAAAAATTTCTTTTGCCACTTAATTCTGTGATTCTGGCATATGTATATACATATTTATATTAATTGTAGTTATTTAATAAAATTAGTAACTATAGTAAAATTTTTCTTCTATGTAGGAATTGACTTTTTTTTATATTACTTGTTTTGTAGTAACATTTGATGTAATTGAAAAGCAAGCAGGTTTAATGATAAATTAGAAACAGTTTTAAGTACTGATTACTAGAAAAATTTGTAACACTCGACGTTGTATACAGTTTTTGGAGACAGGTTTAACGAGATTGTATATGTAGAGAAGGCTTGTGCAAAGGTCATCGAAGAGCCACAACGACAATTTAAATCGACATTTGTTCATTACTTGGAAGCTTAACAGGAGTGCAACTGATTCTCGATTGTCTAATGAACTTCATGTGGCCACAGGAATCCAAATTTCATGTGTTCCTTTTTCCTGAAGACTACATGAAGAAGGTGTGTTGCTTGCCGCACAGGAGAGCCCGTCTAGCATGGTGCATAGAACATTGTTATTGGTACAGGGGTCAGTGAGAGACCATTTTATTATTTATGTATCCGAATACATTAAACGCTGATTTTTGATGGACTGTTATCTGGAGGGGGGGGGGGGCCCACCAGACACCCATTACATGTCTTCTACTATCCAAGAAAGAGACCGATAAGGCATTAGACGTTTGAAGGTCAGGGCAGATATCATGGTCGACTAGGTCTCTATGTCTTTGACAGAGGCTTTATGACTTTTGTAATATAGATAAATGAAATCTTAGAGCCCTATGTTTGCATTTTCAAGGGAGTAGTTGGCCCTGATTTCATTTTTGTCGATGACAACCCTCGTGCATGTAGTACTGATTGTAGTCGATGAATTTCTAGACAGTATTGATATTCTTTGAAGGGATTAACCAGTCACTCCTCCAGATCTTAATCTTAAAGAGCTTATTTTCAATGCTCTTGGGAAGGCAATATCCTCTCTCGGAATCGTCGAAGATCTGAAAACTGCGTTGCTGGAGTAGGACTCATAAACTGCCGCTGGGACACATAAACTCTCTAATTTCATATTGTTAAAGCTATATAACTGTATGAAGGGTCAATAAACCCATTAACTCAATTTTGCGTTCCACTCTGTAACTCTCTTTTAGATACTCCTACCCTGATGAGTCGTACTTAAGATTACACTGTGTACCATAATTGTTGTATGATATTTTTATATTATGTTAACTCTGCACGTTTCTAATTTTATTGAATTCTGTCCAATGCTTTTGCAGATAATTAACCATAGAAAAAATTCTCTTAAATTCAGGCTCCAATGTATGGACTCGTAAAAGAGGTAAGAGAATGTATTAAGTGTAAAAAATGTTTGAAATGTGTGTAAAAGTCAAATCTCAGTACACACAGAGAATAGGGTATAAAATATCGGAAAATGTAGGTATACAAAAGTGATGTGAAAATAAAATTTTCAGCTTATTATTAATTATTTTAATCAACCCTATCGTTGTATTGATTTGATACAATGAATATAATTTAATATTTTTTTTCCTAATTTTTAAATTCGGAAGTTTTATATACTTAGCTGAGAAGTTACGTACGAGGAAATGAATTTGATTATTTTTTCGTGGAAAGATATTAAAATAACGATAGATAATATGTACGAGGTGTGGCTATTTAATAACGAGACTGATGCTGTAAAACATTTTATTTAAACGAAAGGCATTGGATTCTTAAGAGAAGTCTTCCCATTTAACATCTGCTGATCGATGGAATTTGGCGTATGCGTACTTATTCTGTAGCAGTGTTAGTCTTTTTATTTAATAGCCACACCTCATAGAACCAAAATTTTATAACAATTTTAATTTTTTGACCTGAGTGTAATCATAACAAATGATTATTCAGAACAACTTTGAAGGATTATTTGAAATGAAATAATGTATCTGTTAGTTATATGTGTATTATGTCTCTGAAATTTTAATGAATTTTGAAATAAATTAATTAAATGTTTCTTTCGGTTTTCTGAATTGCTTCCGTTTGAAATTTGTGTAAAAAGCACTTACTCCATTTTGATTATAACAGTCTGGCGCATTTCCATCTTCAGTTACTTCTGTAATAATTGTAAGAAAAATTAGTAATTCGAACAATTTTTAGCAGAATATTTCTAATTTTTTAATACTGAAATAGTACAAATTGTTACTTCATGTGCTATCAAATGTTTCCGGTTTTTCAAAGAAAGCTATCGCTTTAGAAATAAACATTAACGATAGTAAAATAAGCAGCGATTATGGAAGAGTATAATAAAAGAAATAATAGTGATTCCAGAAGTAAATATTAAAATGTTTTTAATTAGCCATCTAAGGGGGTATAGTTTTAGTTGGATTACTTTTGTCGTAACAGATAACTTTTCAATATTTAATCGTTTGCTTCAATTTTAATTACATTTAGCTTAAATATATTCAATTTAATTTTTCGTTTCGCTTAATTTTAATATCAGAAAAGTTTACTATTGTAAATTTCTCGATATTTCACATCTCGTTCACTTTAATTCTTATAATTAATTGATATTTAATTGAGTAATTTAATAATAATTATATAAAAAAAAGCGCATCTTGGGTGCCTAAAATCTGTTCTTTGCAAAACTGTGCATAGAACTTTTTTTTTTTTAAAAATCTCTTTTATATATTTATTTTGAGAGTTACTTTTGTACCTTAGAAGTAACTCTCAAAGTTATGTGTGTTCTACAGTTTTGTATGCTTATTCGATATATACTCACACGTGTTAATTATGTTCCTTATTTGATTGATTGCTAAGTGATTTTATTTTATATCAATTGTTCTAAATACTACTACGTATACATGCTCACACCCACCCACGAAACCGAAAAAGGGCAGATTAAAAATCTCAAATGATGCATTTTTTTTTAAAAATGGTATATAGTAATTTGATATTTATGTTTTAAATGTATTTGGTGTCAGTATTTAGATTGTGGTTTTCTTAGATCGAAGTGTTTTGATTAAGGTTATATTGACAGAATTTCTTGTGGCCGCGGTAGCCTAGTGGTCATGGTTTCGGATTTGTGACCGGCGGTTTTCGTTCAGTCGTGGGTTCGAGAATTGGGAGCTAAAAAAAACCATCGTGTAGCCGGGGAGGATGCACATTAAATCCGTCTGGACCCTAAGTCCTCCCGCGGCGTGGTGTGGAAGTTAGGAGAGAGGGTTTCCAACTTAGGTGTCGTCCATGTCACTTGACCAATGTTTAAAATTAGGAAATCCATCGCCATCAACCATCATGTTGCTTCTAGTGCGACATTAATAAAAACTAAACAAAATGAAACCGACAGAATTTCTTCTTTGGAATCCTCAAAAGAGAATTAAATGAGCACTTCTTTTTGATATTAGGTTTTATAAACCATGAAATTAAAGTTAAATGTGAAGATGTCTTATTTAGATATTTCTAGATAAATTTCATATTTTATTTATTTACAGCCGATAAATCCATTTATATTTCAAAAGAAAGTTTTCGGGATTTTCTCAGAGCTGAATTAGTAATGATAGATTTGAATGTCTGTATTTTTTAGATTTTATTAGTCTTTTTGAGTGTTCTGCAAGCATACATTAGAAAAATTCTCGCCAAGAAATTTCTAGGGTGAATTGGAAAAAAAATTCGTTTCATTTAATTCTCTTACAAACCGTATAATTCAAATTAATGGAAGAGCAGATAGTTAGGTATTATTAAATGAAATTAATATTTTATTGGGTAAAAATAGTAAATGAATATACGTGTTTTTTTTAAAAAATTGTTTGGAGTTTATATATATTAAAGAATATGGAATAGTTATTAATTTGTTATGATTGTTTGAAAATTAACGGGATTTGTTCTTTAGTAAATGAATCAAACTGTTAGAAAGACAATATATAATATTTTTATACGAAAATTATGTTAATTACTCAAGTACGAAATGAGATAATAACTAATTATTCAGATTGATTGTAAATGTCATTTAACCTGGAATAAATGCAAAATTTACCTCTCCATGTTTTCTTGAATTTGTCGAATTGTTCTTTACATTCGTCTTGGGCATCCGCATAGTTATAAAATAGTGCACAAAATAACGTGAGATAAAAGACTACCTTGTCCATTTTTCATGTATTGTTCAACAAAATCCACTTATCAATGTTACGTACAAACGGCTTATTATTTTTCGATGAGAAGAATTTGGCTTTATATAGAGCTGAATTTGCATTCGGCATGAACATGTTTGTTTCAGGAAGTTTGTTCAGTAAATAATGGGCTCATTTCATACTTCATTCATTATTTTTGCCGCTTCACGATAACATATTGGGCGGGTTTAAACCTACTGATCAAGCATATCCCTCAAGGTTATCTTTAGAAATTTGGATTTTATTTTTATTGTTTTGATTTAGCTTTATGTTATGTATAGTTTTGTGAAACGCATATCTTGAAAAAAATTTGTGTTTGATGTCGACCTAAGAAGTTACACCCATTTTGCATGAATGTATTGTCAGTATTGAAGGGTTTTTTGTGAATATGCGAATATATTTTAAGTAAATATTTGTCTTTTTAGACAGCACACTTATTGTATTTGTCCGAAAATTAAAGCAGTAAACGCTTTCTTCCTTCAGCTGATTAAAATTTGTTATGTTTTATTTATCCTTTTTGTTATATGGCTTTTTCTTGATTACTGTACGCTGCCATGTCTTTTTAGATCCACAGCAGAAATGACGATGTGTAAAAAAACTCGCTATCCATTACAGTGCCAGTTTTCATTATGCTTTTCATTTGTGGTTTACGACTTGCTCTCCACCTTTGCATTGTCCGGTGAAAATCGC
This sequence comes from Nephila pilipes, assembly GCA_019974015.1. Lineage (NCBI taxonomy): Eukaryota > Metazoa > Arthropoda > Arachnida > Araneae > Nephilidae > Nephila > Nephila pilipes. Next base: position 4,243 of record BMAW01053610.1, on the reverse strand, counting down.
TTGTTTAGATGTTTTCTTAATTTCTGTCTTTTACAACATTTTTGCCCTTGAGTTTCGAAACACACACACACACACACGCACACACACACACACACCATGAACATACATACAAGGTGGGGCTATTAAGTAACGAGGTTATCGTTGCTACAGAAGATGCATCTGCCAAACGCCAGCGACCGACAGCTACTTAGCGTGAAACCTTCTCTTTCGAATGCAGTTCCTCTCGTTTCTGTAAACAAACCCATGCACCCGAAGCCTTCGTTTATATTAGAGTTTTTTTTTATTTTTTTTTTGCTTTGCCGGAAAAATGATGAATGAGCAGCGAATTGTTGCACATGAAACTTGGAAAAACCGCTACCGAAACTTATAATTTATTGAAAGAAGTGCATGGCAATGAATGTTTATCGCGTGTAAGTGTTTTTGAATGGTTTAAGCGTTTTCAGGCCTAGAAGACGTTGAAGATGATTCATGCCCGGGTCCCCTCTACTTCAAAAAACGGATGACAATATCTAAAAAATCGGTAATCTGGTTCGATCTGACTGTCGATGAAGTATTCATGTAATAGATGAGTCTGTAAGGAATTGACAAAGAATCTGTACGGCAAATTTTTCTACCAAGTCTATGGCTCACTCGCCGGCTCATTCTACATTGTATATTTCTCAAGAGTACAACATACCAGTGTTAGATCATCCATCTTATTCGAAGATCTTTCGCCATGCGACTTCTGTCTCTTTCTTAAGGTGAAATCTGCTGATAGAAGACTTCCAGCACTGTTTCAAGCACGGATGATTCGCGTGCAGTGTTATAGGATAGTTAAGGGTGAATATCGAAGTTGATAATAAGCAAATTTGTAAGATAACAAATTAAAAGGTTTTGGAGTGTCAGTCTCGTTATTTAATTGTCACATTCCGTGTGTGTAATATATATTACACACACATCGTAAGAGAAAAATTTTTGCAAACTGAGGCGAAAAATTTTTTTAGTACAGTTTCTTTTACAAATTTTAAACATCTTGTTTTTACTATTTTAAATAATTTTTTTCGATGCATCAATTGTTAAATTTAAAAAGATTATTTGATTAAAATTTTTAAAATTAAAAAAGAATTGTATAGAAGAATTTTTATTAAAATATTTATTTTGGTACTGTCAGTCAATCCATCATTTTACGATATTTATTGCGCCACATTAGACAAAAATGAGTCCAACAATATCGTAAGAGATAAAAGTTATGTATTCCTATGTTTTAATTTGTTCTTTTAGTGTGTATTAGTTAGTTTAGATTATTTTTAAGTTTATGTTTATTTCCTTTGGTTTTATTGTATTTGTTTAATTTTTTTTTCTAATTTGAAATCTTACGCACTTGGAAATTTTGATTATTCTTGTTTATACCGTAATTGATAATGTAATTGCTGAAGTGTGATGGTTGGTTCTTTAAAACTGGCCTAAGCACACGCTTCCCATTTTAAAGTATAGGATAGTTTTTGTATAACATTATTTGCACATTTGTTTTACATGAATTCTTTTCTTTTCTATTGAGATATAATATTTTTTGGGTAGTTTTGTATTTAATTAAGTTGTTATTTTTAATTAATGGTTTGTATATGTTTTTATTAAAATTATTGAGTATATAATTTGCATTTCACTCAACTTCAATTTTTTTTATAATGTATTATTTTGTATGTTTTGATAATTTATTTCATTTTTCATTTATTGCATTATTGCATTCTGAAATATTCGTAGGTTTTTAGTTTTAAAAACTTATCATTTGTTTTTGAGGTTTATCTGTATTTCAATATGTTTTGTATAATTAAAAGTTAAAGGAAAGCAACAAAATAAACAAAGTAACGTTTTGAGTTCTTTATTACTTAAAAATCTTTAGTAACCATTTTCTAAAGAGAAAGTAGACATGTGTTAATTTTTCAATTTTTTTTGATTTGGAATGATTGCTCATTTTTCCTTCTTACTTATTCATGAATAATTTTGTTTTTAGTAAGAATTACATAAACTTGCTTGCCAGGGATAAGCATTGATTTGATAACTATTGAATTTTCTAATATTTTTAAAAATATTCTGATTTATATAAGCATGTACTTCCACGCTGTTTATATCGGTATTTTAACTTTTCATCCCTATATTTAATATATTTTCAATAATTCCATTTAGTTTTTCGATTCCCTCCACGGCCATATTCCATAACTGGTTGGCGCACAGCTGAAAAAGAAAGAAAATTGTAATAAAAGAAAACAAGAAAAAAAATGGCAATATCTAATTATAGATATAATGTTGTTAAATATAGTTGTACTGTTGAATTACTAACGCAAAGTGTTCAGTTTATTATAGCAATTTTGTATAATACTTTTAAAAATTACAGTTGTAAATTAACATTTTTTAGACGAAAATTTTAAAGCAAGCCTTATGAGTAATAAACTATACACGTTATTGAGAAGATACAAGAAAAGATGGAAAATATTTGAATTTCATAATTGTTTTTTTGCTTGTTTTGTGGGCATTCTTCATTTAATTACATAAATCTTACAATAATTGTTCTCACGAATTCTCTCGGTATTTTGGTATTCTAGAGCTAGTTGTGGCGGGTACGTTCAATAAAGCTTCCCTTTAGTATAACTGTTATTTATTTTTTTGTTTAAGTTACACCGGGACGACAAGACGAATTTTCATTGCAAGCAGCTAGTCCTCATCATGACCATTACTGAAACAGAACTGTCTTCGATTGGTTGCTAGAGAGTGCCCTAACTGTCTGGGATAATATAGAATTACTATGACAAGAGCGGCTACACACATGAAATGTTTGATGGAAACAAAATAAATTTACTGTCGAACTAATTGATATTGATTTGATCTAGTTCAAATAATCTGGCAATCATTGTAAAGTAATTAGCTACATGTTTTATTATGTTTCTGTAAAGTAAGTACAACACGTTTTATTCAAATGGGATGTGCTTTTGATAAACAAGAAAATGAAATAAAAATTTGATAAAATTGCATTTTTTTTCCATTTATGTTTTGTAAGAATGATGAGAAAACCTTGGTAGTCTAGTAGGTAGAATAACGAATTCTATAAAAGGGTTGGTAGAATAATGTACTTCACAAAGTGTTCCATAATGGGTTGGTAGAATAATGTACTCATAAAGGGTTGGTAGAATAATGTACATAAAGGGGTCGCGATCCAAAGCCGCTCTTCACAGATTTAATAGATCTCAATGGAAAAAAATACTTTGGATAGTGTAATACACGTTTAAGTTTTGATATGGTCATTATGTGTTGACCTCTGAATATGATCCTAGCTAAAAAAATTCGCCAGTCCCTAAAATCTTTATCAGAGTTCTCTTTGTCTGAAGAACTGTATTGAATAACTCGACTGTTTTTCAATGGCAACGCAACTGTTTCTGATAATCTGGTTTCGTGTTTCTTAGAATTATTTCTGTGCTTCGTATAATTACAGGAATGGATGAGATTAATAACATATTTATTACGCCTTCCACACTTGTTATTCGCAAATTTACTTGAGAATTGTTCTAGACATTTTTAAAATATTTTTGTCGCTTTTTCAGAAAGCTTGCCTTTCGGTTGAATTATTTGTCGTACATGAATTAATAATATATGCACACTGGTCAACATATAATACCAATTATAAAACTGAACGTACAATTTCGCAGTGTCAAGCGTATAATTTTCAATGCTTATTCGGACAGTTCTGGGTATGTTCTCTTATTTTTCAATACTTCTGGTATATAAAATTTTAACTTAAAAGTTTGAGGTTAGCGGACAAATGTTTTGCTTTCTAAATAACAGTCAGTAAAATGGCATTAAATCCATATATTTTTCACATTTAGTATATGAAACTTAGAAATGATATTAACCGTGGATAACACAATCACCATGTATAAACACGAATAATTTGAAATAAGACAATCCATCAATCAACATAAATCATTTTTATCTCCCTTCTAGAAGGTAACAAAAATGTAATGTTACGATTGGCAAACTCTTACATATTACGTGCAGAATTTTGAGTTCTAATCGTCAAAATTAGAGACGATTTATTGCTTTGCTAGTTTTAAGTTATCAGCAAAGAAAGTGATAACAGGAAATAACACTGATGTGCTGCTTTGACTTCTGTCTCGCTATTCGTAGATTTATTAAATCGATCACTATGCGATTCTTCAATTGCAGTCTTGAATCGCGACTATTGCAATCTGAATCCATATGGACTTTGAAGTCC
>BMAW01053609.1:0-11850 GCA_019974015.1 Nephila pilipes | reverse complement strand
AAATATTGTTTAGTTAGCTAATCTGACAAAAGTCAGATACGAAATTTTAAACTATATTCCTATACAATAGAAAACATGGACCACGCTGAAAAATATTTATAAATTTGCTTCAGATATTTATAGCCTTTTATTGAAAATTCTATGCGAAATTATAACTCAAATACTTGTTTGAAGATTTATAAGATTTTAGAACCTTTACATGTGTTTTAGAATTTCAAAAATATTAGTTCTTTAAAAAATTAGTTATTATTCTGAAATTTGATCATTTTGTAAGAAAATACACTTACCATATTAGTTAAATATTTTGTAATAGACATATAACCTTGTAACCGTAAAATTAACTAAAGATAAATGCAATAGTTAAAATATGGGAATAAATAAGGAAATTTGAACGTTTACGAGATTGTCAAAGAATTAAGTGTCAAATAACTGGGTGTTTTCGAAAAGAAAAGTTGAAAAATCAACATTTCTTTTATTTTAAAAAATGATGTTATGAGTATATTGGCCGTAAGTAAATAAGCTATTAACACTTTAATTTTCAATTATAAGCCTTATGACGTTGGGCTACTCGGGAATTTCTCTTCACTAAATTCGGATACTTTATAGTTTTTTGAATTGCATAAAACTACAATTTCTTGCCAACCAAAATGAAATGTGATTAAGTTAATAGATGAGATAAAAGTGAAGTGGTTTGAATGATATACAGTGAAATATAAATTAAATATAATTGAAAGGAAAGGAAAACGGCATATATATAGAAGGTGTGTCAGACAGATAAATATCTGTAATCTGAGTTACAGAATCACGATTTATCATTTGTATTTAAGCGTACCTAAGTTCAAGTACTAATAACGGCTTTTCATGTGAAATGATTGAATCAAAATGAAGGAATTAGTAAGCTAAGACTTTATTAGTTGATCATAGTTTAAAATGGATATGTTAAGTGAAATTCAATAGAGAATGAATTTGCCTATTTTTATTGATGAGTAAAGTGTCTTATCTTGTTGTTCTTCTTAGGAAGTCCAATATGTTAATTACAAATAACTTAATTAGGAATTAAGAAATTGGATTTTAATTGGAAAGGACAATAACAGTGGAATTAAATAATGATGAAAGGGCGTTACAGACTTAGCAAGTTAACCAAGGAAACAGATTAAAATATATTTATTTATATTTAACAAATAAAAAAATTGGTCGTTAATGATGACGAGATGCAAGATTCTTCTTAAAAGTAAATTGCAAATATTTTTGTTTCAATTACTGAATAGAGCTTGAGTAAATGCAAAATTTCATTACGAAATGTAAATGTAATCAAATTTCAATAAAAATAACACGGTTTTTATACATAAAAATGTTGTTATAAAAGATATCCTATCAATAGATTACTAATAGGAGTTTGTGATATATATGTATAAAATATTAGTATAATTTCAAGATTAATCAAATTCTGATTAAGTATATATTATTGACTAGAGGTAAAAGTATTACTGACTTGGAATAAAACACACTGAAAAACAAATAAAAACGCATTATTGACTTATAACATTCAGCATTTAATATGCAGCTCAACATAAATATGTTATAAAGATGATATAGACAAGAAAATTATGTACATATGTTAACAGGTTTAATTTTTCAAATCCAAACATCTGTTTAAGTTTACAAGAATGAAAACATGCAAATTGTTGTTACATAAAATAACAATAACACTAAAATAGATAATGGTATTTATGACAAATTTCAAATATATTGGTTATTAACAATGTTTTTGTGAAAACGCCAAACTTACCATAATATTACTCTACTACTATGCAATTTTCTTGTCCTTGTCATTTGATTAAGGTTCAAAATTATGAGATCCGTCGCAATAATCTTAAGTGGATGTTGATAAAGCCAACATAACAACAACTTAATAAGTATTCAAGAAATCAGTCAAAATGACAATACACACAATATGATATTTCTCATTAATAATATGCATTATTTTATATATCTTATGTGACATTAAAATGTTCACACTTTTGTTAGAATATTTTGAAAGCTTTTCTTAAACATATATGACAAATTTCTTAAAGAATCAAACATGACATGTTGCAAATTTTAATTCAAAAATTAAAGAAACACATTATTTAGAAATAGATTCAAGTATTTTACTCGTATTTTTTGTAAAATTATATCATTTAATCCAATTCATGTAAAATTTACAAATACCAATTTATTTTCTCATTATTTTTAGGGAAGAATTTGTTGTATTTACTACTTAGAATTACTTTCACTCATATTTATTGACAATTATCACGAACATTAAAAGTTCTGGTAAAATAAAACTAATCTTATAATGACTTTTAAAAAAATCGAATTATGAATTGTTGATTGTTCAGCAAGTGAAAATTAATTTACTATAGCATCTTTATCTAAGACATTTAGCCAAATCAAAACAAAAAGAATGAGTTGAATTTTAAATATTTTTATTTAAGCATTGAATGCATATCATGGCTTACATTATAGCTCTTTTTCTCCTGTTTATGAAACAACTTTTAATATAATAAATAACTTTTAACTTGGACCCTAAAGGCGAAGTTAATGATTGTCGACGGAGCGAAAACTTAAAATAAAATAATTTTAGATTCCTATACATTTTCTTTTTACTATTCAATCTAAATTGCACCATTAGAAGGTTGTAAAAATTGTTAAGAATTAAAAAAAAATTTAAAAAAATGTAGTTTTGGTATTAGAAGATTTTACACTGAAAGAGTCGTTAATGATAGTTTTCGTATGAAATGTAAATTAAATAATTTCGAGAAATAATTAGTAAGACTATCTTCGCCTAACATCAGATAACGTCGCACATAATATTTTGGAAATATTTTCTAAAACAAACAAAACGCCCCAACATGCATTTAATGTCTTGTAGTAATGTGAATGTTAGAAAATAACAGTTGAGAAACATTCAATAAATTCAGAGTTTATGTTTACCTGAACAGTATCTGTTTAATTTTATATGCAAATATAAGAAAGAAATGCACAATGTACAGAAGGAAAATTACAAACTTAAACAGAAATAATTAACGCAACTCTAATAAGTTTGGTGAGGTCACATTATGATAATAATGTAGAATAATTTTTCTATCTAAGAACCATCATCTATTAAGAAAATTGCAATTTAATATTAAATATTATACAAAGGAATTAAGGATAAGATACATTTTTCATACTTCTTATATAAATAAGTAAAAGTCAGTTATGTAACTGAGATGTAATTACAAGTGTAGAAGATTTCGCAAACATAGAAAAAAACTGTACAACTTTTCACTTATGAATAGATGATTTAATGTGTAATGTCCTATTTTCTATAGATTCAATTATGAATGTTATGTTTGATTTTCGAAATGATATATCATTATATTAGGTACTGTTCAAAAATCGTATAACTTTGAGTACATTTGGCACAAGATTTCATCATTGGTGCATATGTATAAACGAAATAAAATATGTACTATTAAATAAATAACCTCCTTTTAGAAGCATAAATCCAGCGTGGTTTATGTAATTGTAATCTGATGTAGAAACCCCTTTGATTTTTTATTTCTTCGAATCATTAATAAGCATTTGGTTGTTCAATCCATTCATTTTAGCAAATATCATTTATCCGCATATTCCATCCATGAAATAAAGCTATTAATTTCAAAGAATTGCAAATTATGTAATTAAAAGTAATTTTAAAATTTCTTCAAAGAGAGGAACGACGGGTAAAGCGAATTTTCAAAATGAATATTTTATTATGTTTCTATCTATTCAAATGAAACGTATTTTTGTAGTTTTGTTGTAAATCTTTGAATATTGAGATGTAGCAAAATGAATAATATCCTATTTATCATTAATTAAATTAATGCCGAATAATTTAAATATTTTTCATAACATATGGTTACTTAATATTACTTTAATGTGTAATTTTAGTACAAAAATTATATTAAAATGAATTATTATTTTAAAGATTTTCTTGCAGTTTTCATTTTTTTAACCTATGCCAAATAAATTATTTGTAATTATTTCCATATAATCTCAAATCGATAAGACAAAATTACCATTTATATTCAATCTATCTTCACGCGACCACAATTTTCGAAATATTTCATCTCATTTTATGTTTAATTTTGGATGTTGAAATCCATTTCTTCGTCTTTCTTGAAATGAGACTAATAAAGTGTTAATACAAACAATATAACAATGAAAAAAAATCCTATAATTTACAATGGCTTAGTAAAACGCTATCTCTCTGGATATGCAAGATTATAAATTTTAATACTTACAGATCTTGCCTTCTCCTGTAAATACTTTTTTAGAAAAATTGCGTAATTTTGTATGTTATATTGATAAAATTATATTTATCATATTAAAGCACATTTCTTAAATATCTATATACATAATTAAATTAACAGTAAATTATTTTACACAAATGAAATATATCAATAAAAAGTTCAACTATATTAATATAAAACCAATGAATGCAAACTAATACAAAATGACTAAAATTATTCCATAATCAACCATTGAATATTAGGCATTTTTTTCCCAAAAGAATATTTCACAATAACAAGAAAATGCTCGACATTGTTCTACTACGAAGTTACGTAGCTTCTCGATTTGTAAGTCTTAAAGAAAATCTGCATTTATACACATTTAAAAAGCGACACGGTTGGAAAATGAGGGCAGGTTGAGACTTCTGAATCGTCATGCGAATCAAGATTCAATTCAATCCATAATCACATCAATGAAATTTGCGTTCGAAATGCAGTACCCGCAAACATATTTAAGTCAAATAAGTACGTGTGGACACATTTCCTCGGCAGCGATATCTAACTGACCCAGGCATAATCTTCAAAACCATTTTCTTTCCAAAAACTGCATTTGTCCTGATGATAGTTTCGGATGATGGTGACGTTGTCTCGGGTAATCAGAGCAATGTTCTTGGGGTAGGGTTCCCACCCGGGGATAGGGGGACGTCTTCCCCCTGAGCGGACGAAAGCCCTGACCATACGGTGCAGTTCGTCTCTGAAGATGTAATCGCTTGGCGTTGGTGATTCTATGTAATGTTCCATGTGATCGAAGAAGGCTATGGCGTCCCATGGATGGAAAGCGAATGATGAAGGGTATCCCAGGGTCTTTACCTGAAAAAAAATAAAATGTGTTGATTCAAATATATCTTTTTAAAGCAACCTATGAATGTAGCAATAACCAAAAAATTTTATTAAAAAAATATAAATAAAGTTTTCGGAAGCTGAGTTCGGAATTTTTTTCCACGTATGAGGTGTGGATATTAAATAGTGAGACTGATGCTGTATCAGAAGTAGTAGGCATGGGTCAAACACCGGCGACCACCAGCTGTTTGAAATGATGCCTTTTTTTTCGAAAGCAGGCTTTAGTTTCTTTTTTTTTTAACAAAAATCCGTATACCCGTAACCTTCTTTCATATTTGAGTTTGTTTTTCTTTCCTCTGAAGAAATGATAAATGAGTTACGAATTGTTGTTAAATTTCACATAAGGCATAATTTATTGAAAGATGTGTACCGAAGTCAATGTTTATCACTTGAACGTTTTTTTTTTTGAGTGAATTAAGCGTTTTCAAGTTGATCGATAACTTGTTGAAGATGATTTATGCTTCGGTCGCTCTTCCACTTCAAAAACAGATGACAATATCTTACAAATCAATAATTTATTTCGATCTGAATGTCCACTAAGTAATCGCACAATTACTGTGACCGTAGTAATTGATAAATAATCCATACGGTAAATTTTTCCACCAAAACAATGGGGCTGGCTCATTCCACATTGTCTGTCAAGAGATTTCTATCCAACTATAGCATTCCAGTGTTAGATCATCTGCCTAATCCGCTGGATCTTGCGCCATACGACTTCTCTCTGTTTACTAAGGTGAATTCTGCAATAGTAGGATCAAGATTTGAAACCAATGAAACTGTGAAAGAGAAAGCGTCACGTTTCCTGAAAAAACTGACAGAAGAGTTCCAGTACTGTTTCGAACAATGGAAGATTCGCATGGATCTTTGTAAGGGTAGATGAAGGGGGATATTGAAGGTGATAATAAGAAAATATGCATGACATGAAAAAATGTTTTGCAGAGTCAGTCTCGTTATTTAATTTCTACACCTCGTATATAACTCATTTTTATCTACTATTTGAAATGTGTTTAGGAGAAAGAAAATATTTTTGAATAAAACATTCTAGTCATTTTTCGTACCGAAATTTACGTGAAGTGCTTTCAAGTACTTCACAATATTTTAGATAGAATTGAAAATAAATTGCACTATAAAGGTATGAACTATTTATAAGCCATTAATTGAACAGTTCGTGGTTTGGATAGAGTGAAACACGTGCGCATGAAATTTCATCACGGCAGCATGCGTTGTAATTCAATCAATAATTATTCCTCATGTAATTTAATAATTTTCCTATAACATATAGCAGGGAATATTAATGCGTTACGCATAATTGCATGGTTTAAGATTAGCATTTGATTGTTTAATATTGTTAACATTTAGCTTTCTTGTTTTTTTCCTTTTAATTAATTTATCTATTATTTTAGTTTCTATAAACAAGGAAAAAACAAAAAAATAACTAAGCATATATCACTTTATTCACTCCTTAATAATTATTAACTATAATAAATTTGAAATTCTATGATTAATTTGTTCACTAAGAAATTCATTATAACACATTGTTTAATGGGGAAATTTTCATTAAATAAAACAAATTCTATTGCATTAATGTAAAACATGCTTTTTATTCTATTTACAATAATTAATTTTTCAAATTTCAATAATATAGATTACATTTACAATAAAATTAAGTTATTGTTACACTTGTATCTTATATGCAAAAGTAACACATTTTTAAGGTGCTATTTACATTGTAGAATAAATATTAGCAAATCGCTTAGACCAGCGCGTCCTTTCATTTGAAACTTTAGGTGGCTCCCGTCCATTCTAAATTATATCACATGATTTTTTTCGCTTGGATGTATAACTAAAATTATAATTAATACATTTGTTACGGCTGCTTGTAGAGGGAAATAATGACGTCTGCAAGAATGTTGTATTTCGAGCTAGTGTATCTTGGTTCCCAGGATATTAGACATCTAAAAGATTAATTTAGAGCTTTGTCGCAAAGTTTGTTGGACTCTGAAATGCTTCCTAACCTATCACAATGTTCACAATTGCTTTTAAGCTCGGATCTGTGATGGAATGTAAACGGAACCAAGAACAAATTGATTGATTTAGTGTTGATCTTGTTTCAAAATTAACATTTCATTAAAGCCTTAGATTTAAACAAATATATTATACAGCATTTCTATTGTACAACGATATTTTCTTTCAAATCCAACAATAAAATTACACTTTTCTTGTGAATGAACTGAATAAAACACTTTCGTAAATTAACCATACCATAAAAATGGATTTCAATAATTTTATTCTGTGTAATATGAAGCATATGATGGGAAAGATTTCTAAAGGGCTTATTAATTATAGTGAATGATTTTAAAAACTTTCGAAAAAAAAATTTAAATTGCTTTGTATTATTTATTAAAATAAACTTTTCATGGTTCCATAAAATTTTATTCAATTCCCAAATGGTGGTCTCAGAGTATCTTTCATGATTGTTATTGAACAAAATTGTTTTATTATATAAAGAAAAGCTTTAATTTTGAAAATAAGAAATGGCTGCTTAGATAACATCAAATTTCTTACCTCCACAATATTTCAAACTAATACCTATTTAGAGATTTACTCTATCACAGAACTACTCATTTTTGTCTACAAAAAAATAAATTTTACGGTCATGTATGTAAAGTTACTAAACTAATTGAGTACTACGGAAATCTAATTTAACTTCATATGTACTACAGGGAACATATGAATAATACAAAACTCTTCCACATGACTCTAAATTTGATTTTAAGTTTAGGGAAAAAACCAATACAATTATTACTTATCATTTTATAATATATATTTGATACCTAAATGATTAATTTAAAAATTTAATTAAAAGTACATAGAAATATAGCTGTCTCAATTATAAGTAAACTAATTTATCTGCCTTATAAAATAAATACTATTTGGTTTTTCAAGTTTGTTTATTTTTCTTTATAAAACATTTACTCAAATGTCTTAAAAGAATATCATTACCAATTTCAATACTACTGAGATCCTGTTATTCGAGATTATCTGTAATTTTATTTAAATTTCTCATGTTTAAATTAAACATAGAATATCTTGGCATAAGTAAATGTTGGGAAAATTAATACCAGATATAGAACTTCTGCTCTGTAGTGTAGAATGGTGTTTTTAGTATTTAGTGTCTAGAACATGTGCATTCTTCAAAAAATAGTGTACTCTTCACAAATATTGGAAATTCTCATCAAAAAAGATACATTAAATGTTGCTATTAACATCTCAAATAATATTGAATTATTATGTAAATTGAATAAATAATTAAAATAATTATCTTAAAAAATGGGAGTTTTTTTATTTCAAATGGCACTTCTTTCAAGGATCTGAATTTTCAATCAACAAATGTCGTAATCTTCTGCGTAAAAGTTTCCTGAATCATGGAGACTTAAAAAGGAATTTCTTAGTGTTAATTTAGTGTCTCATATGATTAGTGTTAATTTAGTGTCTGTATGCATTTTTCTTTCTCTTTTAAAAATAATTTAGATATCTGTGAGATCCTTCTAAAAGAGATTTTACTTACTTTAAGAATATAAAATAATCCAAAAAGTAATATTATTACAAAAATATGAACTATTAAATACATCTTCAAGAAAGTGAATTATAATATATTCGAGCATTATGTATTTGGAAGTCCGGAAATACCGAAATCCAAAATTTGTTTCCTTTATACCCAGTATCTGTAAGAAAACTTGAAGAAATCTATTTTATAGTGCTTAAAAGAGTCTTTAAAACTACGTAATTTTTTAGTTATATTCGTTCAAAAAATACTCCCGCATTTTTCGAAAAAGGAAACAATTATGAACAATACGCTCAGTTTTGATCTAGTAACAGCTGTAGTTCAAACAATAACCTTGTGTTGCATTATAAAATAAATGAATGGAACTTTTAAAGTAATTAGCGAAATTTTATCCAATATTTATAATAATTAAAGTTGTTTTATTTTTGCAATCAATCCTTTGCTCAAAACTTCCAATTGTGTTTTCTGAATACCTCTGGAATTATCAGATTCGGACAAACATTTTAAATCAATCTGTACGTAATACAGACATCTTGATTCATTAGAAATTTTAACGGAGACATTTGGAATTAATCTGTACGTAATACCGCAAAATCTTGCATTCTAAAGAGTAAACTTCAGAAATTAATTAACTAGGTCAGTCAAGTTTATCATTTATATTTATTAAATATACATAACTAAACTATTAGCACCATAATTCAGATTCCTTCAATCATGGCTCTAATAGTCATAAAATTGACAGTGAGTCATTTTTATTCCAGCTGGGATTATAATTGCAATTTCTATTAAATGTGGTCTCAGATTTATAAAGAATTCTATATTTGATAACCTCTGATATGTACCAAATCAATATTTAAAGTATTACAAAAGGTGTAAAGTGTAAATGATAAAGGCAAAACAATTAGCTCACCCGGTTTAATTTAGCTTAGCTTTTATTAACGTCGCATTTGAAGCAACACGAGAGCTATTGGCGACGGACCTCGTAATTTTGAATGACGAGGGTGACACCTGAGCAGCCCCCCCTTTTCTGACTTCCCCACCACGCCAAAGGGAGGACTTTGGACCCCGACAGAATTAACGTGCATCAGACCTGGCAACACGGTAGCTCACACGGAGGAAAGTTTTGTCTCCAACACCAGGCGTTCAAAAGTTAGTTACACTTGTTCTTCCATAGATGGTAGCCTAGCAAAACTAGAGAGAAGCTTGCGCCGATGATCATTGGACTCCACGTCTTATAAAGATAACAATTTCATTTGAATAATGACAATAGTTGCCGCGTAATAAGAGAATAAATATGTCACGTCAGCTGGAAACTACTTCAACGTTGAAGAACGCGAAAATGTGCGTTTTTTGTTGGGAAAAAAAACTCAATTAGGGAGAATCATCGTGAAATATCGGTAGTGTATGGGGCACATGAAATTGTTACTTTTAGCCGTTGTAAAATGGATACAGCAACTCAATGATAGCCGCACAGACTTAACAAATGAAGAAAAGACAAGGAAGCCCAATAATGGTGAGCATAACAGACAAGAGACATTAAAAATTCCCTCATCAGTTACGGCAACGGATTTATTTCCCTTGCGAAGATTTTGTATACCCTGAATTTAAGCAGAAAGGCAAAACCGTCAATATCGAGTCCTTCTACGAAACACGAAGAAATTTGTGCAGAGCTGAGGAAGACAAGAAACGTGGGAAATTAAGCAAATTCATTCAATGCAAAACCTCAAACGGGGTTTCCTTCTAGGCTCTGTATGGGAATTCGCTCAGCATCTACCTCACGGTAATGATCTAGTACCCTTCGACTAACAATTGTTCAGCTAAAGTACTGTTTTCCAATGATGCTTAATTTCAGGCAGCTGTTCTACGTCTCGAGGACCAAGGAGAAATTTTCTACAGTCAAAGTATCCAACGAGAATTACTAAGCTCCTATAGATGCATGCACAGATGGAGGGATGTAAAAAATAGTGTGCTGTAGGTGTGTCATATTACATTGTAGCGCACTTCTCTATAAAATATTTTGACCTACATTGTTCGAGGATAACTTAATTTTTGAAAGCCACTAATATATATTTGAAAAGTTAAATATTTTTTAACGGAAATATAATGGATAGTATATCGCGAAATGTTTCCTATGAGTTCAGGTACACGACTATGAAACACAGAATATACAAAACACATCTTTTGAAAATTGACCAGCTGATCATTTCTAAATGAATCAAACAGTATTATTTATGAAGAAACTAATCTGTAAACACTACCGCATATTTAAATTTATTATTATTTTTTTTTTCATTTTTCTTGTTTTAAAATGGGTGGCATTTAAAAATAGTGCTTACGGCAGAATTTAACCATCTCCAATGATTGATCCATTTTCAAAGTCTCAAGATTAGTTTTATTTTACATTAAGTCAATAATAATTTGTCTAATAATTCTTTTAAACGTACATTGATCCCCAGATGTGCTGCATACTTCATTATTAAATCCCTTAAAAAGAATAACTAAAATTACATCAATATTAAAATACTTATTCTTATTTATTTGCGCCACAAATTTTGATTTACCAAAAAGACTAAAGTGTCTCACCCGATTTCTAAAAGTTAATCAAATTCTCGAATATATATCTTTAAGAATTCATCTGATAAAATAATTACAAAATTGTACCAAATATTTATGGCAATGATCTTTGACAGAGACGAATTAAATATCTACTAGATTGTTTAATAAATAAAATATTTGGTGGCATGTTAAACGTCAGACATAAAAGAATTTTCCAAATATTAAATAGTGCTGATTGCACAGCTGACCTTAAGAGACAGGCGAAGTGTAATCCAATTGAGGTTGCATCCTAATTCTACACCAGACTCTCTTGCAGACTAACAGATGTTTCTCATGTTGAGCGAAAAATCGTACTGGGTCTAAAGCTCTTCAGACATTATCGCGTGAAAAAAAACAAAGTTACCATCTTAGGTTGGTTTTATTAACGTCGCTATAGAAGCAGCACGAGGGCTATTGGTGACGGATCTCGTAATTCTGAGCCTCTGTCAAGTGATGAGGACAGTACCTGAGTTGGCACCCACCTATCCTAGC
>BMAW01053608.1:0-20990 GCA_019974015.1 Nephila pilipes | reverse complement strand
GTTGAAGATTAAAACATTCTGCTTGATGGGATCAGTAGCTGTGCTCTGAATGGTTGTCTCTGATGTCTGGTAAGATTAGCAGTTTGGACGTACAGGTTTCGGTCAGGGGTGGCGCTGATATCTTGGTTTCCTATTATTTGCTGTGGTATGGAGGGGAGCTTTCCTATTGGCTGCCCTTGGCTGATGTGTTTGAATTAGGGGTGTGTTTATGTTGTGGGGCGTATACGGCTTGTGAATGAAGTTATTAAGTTACGAGTGTATAAAATTTTTTTGTTTAAATTAAATTATAGAGAATATAATATGTGAGAAAATTAAGGAGGGTTGTAAGAATCAAGAAGTACTATTCTGGGTCGTTTAATGTTTTCTCTTGGGGTGTAATTTTCAAGATTAATCATGTTGATGTTATTGGTGAGGTTTAGAGTGGAGAAAAATTTTTTGGCAGTTTTTTGGATATGTTTTCTAAAAGTGGGGATTTTAGTAGCTTTTAGGATTTCATTATTTCTGATGTACCATCTAGATTTAGTAATTAATCGGAGAGTTGAGCTTTGTGTTTTTTCGAGTAGATTAATATTACTTTTTGCCGCATACGCCCAAATTGGACATGCATAAGTGATAATTGGTCTGAGAACGGCTGTGTGTCGCCAGTATGGCTGTGTCATCGGCATACATGTTTAAAATGGTTAAGGTATATTGTGGTATGTCGTTTAAGTATAAGTTGTATAAAATTGGGCCGATAAGAGATCCTTGAACTACTCCATATTTTGTGAAGTGAGTTTGTGAAAGTGTGTTATTGATTTTAACTTGAAAGTTTCTGTTTGTGAGATATGAAAAAATTAATTTTATAAGTGGTGTAGGGAAGTTGTAGTTTATAAGTTTGTAGGTGAGACCTTCTATCCAGACGCGGTCGAAGGCTTTTTGAATGTCTAGAAAGACCGCGCCTGTTGATTTACGACGTTCAAGTCCGGATGAGATATGCTCTGTTAGTTTGATTAGAGGATGGGAGGTAGAGAGATTTTTTGTGAAGCCGTATTGGTTAGGGTTACGAATATCGGAAGCGTCAATGTGGTTGTTGATTCTTTTCAGTATGACAGATTCTGTAAGTTTGCTTAAGGAAGAGAGCAATGCTATTGGTCGATAGCTATCAGGTAGGCGGGGATTTTTCCCCGGTTTAAGGATAGGAAAGATTATTGAGGTTTTCCAGTTTTTAGGAAAGTGTTGTAGTTTAAGTATTATATTAATTAAATATGTTAGGAGGAAAATTAGTTTAGGTGGAAAGTTTTTGAGCATTTTATTTGTGATATTGTCTTTGCCAGGGGCTTTATTTATTGCAATGTTTTTAATGTAGGTAGTAATTTCATTTGGCCAAACAGTTTCAATGTGTGTGTGAGGTGGGGGGTTGTTAAAAAAGTTTTGTAGGGTAGTGTGTACTTTTTGATCAATTTCAGTTATGTAATTTGTAGGGCGTTTGTTTTCTGTGAAGTTGTGTGTGAGTGAGTGTGCTAGGAGGTTAGATTTTTCAATGTCTGATTCAGCAGTATTATTGTTGTTTATTAGTGGGGGAATGTGACTTCTTTTGCTTTTGAAGGATTTAGTAATTTTCCATATGGATTTGTCATGTATATTAAGTGTTTGCAAGGTCTGAGTCCAGCTATTTTGAGTGAATTTATGTATTTCTTTTTTGATTTGGTTTTGAATTCTGTTAACTTGTGTTTTAATGTTGGGGTCAAGTGTTCTTTGAAATAATTTTTTGGTTTTGTTTCGTAGTTTAATGAGTTGTTTAATGTTGGGTGGTGTGTATCTTTCGTTTTTTGTTGTGATTGGTGTGGAGGCTTTTTGTTGTGCATTATTAATGCATTTTGTGAGGTCATTAATTTTTTGTTCAAGTTGTGTGCTATTGTTGATGTTAGAGTAGTTAATTATGTTTATGTTATTGTTAATTTCTTGTTGAAAGAGTTTCCAATTTGTCGTGATGGCTCTTTTGTTGATGTGATGTGTAAGGGTAAAATTAAATTCAAGAATTATTGGGTTATGGTCTGATGAAAGTTCTGGTATGGAGGTGATGGTGTGCTTGTAATTAAAATTTTTTATGAGAGCAAAATCTATGGTGGTGGCTGAGTTGTGACCGTATCTTGTGGGTGTGGGTGGGTATGCTAGTGTAATGTCGTGTTGATTAATATAATTATATAAGTTAACCCCTCTAGGTGTGTTAGTGTTTGCGTTCCATGTTTGGTGTTTCGCATTGAAATCACCTATAATGACACAATTGTTATTTAAGTTAAAGATGGTGGCAAGATCTTGTGTGAAATTGGAGTAGTGTGATGACGGGGGTATGTATGTGGAGACGAGGGTGACAGCTGAGTGGTTAGGTGGGGTGAGAATAACAATGGTTGCTTCTATGTGTTGGAGTGGTGGGGTAGTTAGGCGGTGATGTGCAAGGGAGTTTTTAATGTAAATCATGGTGCCTCCTGATGCAATTTCTCGCGTGTGCCTATCGTCTCTGTAGGCAGTGTAGTTTGGGAGGTGTACAGTGTTTCGTGGTCTCAGGTGTGTTTCTTGTATCATTATTAGGTCGGGGGAATGCTTCTGTACAAAATCTCGTAGCTCAACAATACGAGATTTTAAACCGTTCGCGTTCCATGAGCAAAGGCTTAAGCCGAAAAATTTGTATCTATTGTTCTGTGCAGCTATTGTTAATTGGTTTATAGAATTAGTCATCATTGTCCAACAGAGCTTCTATTAAAGCATAGGTTTTGTTTGTCTTGCCTTTTGCTGCTTTAATTTTGGAAATGTTCTTGAGAAGTCCTGGGAGTTGTTTGAATATTTCTGTTAGAGTTTGGAACATCTCTATGGCTTGAAATAAGTCAGGTGTTTCCTCTTCTTCTTCTATTTGTTGCTTTTTGTTCTTTTGTTGCATATGCTTGTTTACAAGGTTTATTGCTTTGGTTCTATTGTTTTTGTTTGAGATGGTGGTAAGTTTTTCTTGTTGTGGTGGTGGGTTTGTTTCTGGTTCCTGTGGCGCCATCTGTTTTTTGGAAACGGCGTTAGCAAAAGTGAAGTTTTCTTTGATCAAGTTTTGTCCTTTGGCGATTATGTTTTGCTTTTTCGGAGGTTTTGGGAACTTTTCGCAGCCTCCATATGAGGCGAGGTGTCCCTGATGGTCGCAATTAATGCACTCGGGGTTTAATATTCTTTCTTTTATTGGGCAGTCTCTGGTGAGATGAGGTTCTGCACATTTCAGGCATCTTGGGTTTATGTGACAGTTTTCTGCCGAGTGGTGAAAAAAGTTACACCGATAACATTGTGTAACTTTACCGCTACCTCTGTAACCCTCAATTTTGATGTTCATGTAACACAGTTTGGAGATTTCAAATATTTTCTCGGCTTCTTGTGTTCTCGGTAGAGTAGCAAGATAGACCGGAAGCGGAAACTTGGTTCTCCTGTTTGTAAGTTGTACTACACGGATGGGGTTGAAACCTAATTCCAGTAGTTCTTCTTTAATATCTTCTGGATCTGTTTCCCGTGGAAGTCCTTTAATTACGGCCTTCACAGGTCTTTGTTGTACCGGGCGAATAACGTAGTATTCGTACTCGGCTCTGGTGGACAAGTATTGGACTAGGTTTCTATATTCGTCTGGGGTGTTTACATATAATTTGATATATTCCCCTGAGAGCTTTGTGCGAAGATCGGGGATAACAAAGTGTATGGCCTGAAGTTGGTGCTTGTAGTTGTTAATTTTTAACATTATTGGGGGAGGGAGTCGTTCCTTGGGTGGGAGGACGACCTCGTTTGTTTGTGTGTTATCTGATTCTTGGATTTTTAAATTTTGGAATTTGTTCTGGGTGGTTGTAATTCTAGTAGATTCGGTGATTGTTTGTCTTTTAGCTGTTTTTCGATTTGGGGGAGTGACGAAGCCGTCTTCGTCTTTCCTTTTTAAATTTAAGTTTTTAGTTGGTGTGGTAGGTAGAGTGGTGTGAATGTGACAGCCAGGGACAGAACAAGTAGGAAGTGATGAATACTCACCCTCCGCTGTTGTCAGATCATCCTGGGCCTTGGAGTGGAGTAGGAGCGGAACTGCTCGTCAGATTCGTCATGGTCAGGATTCCTTCGGTTGGACTGGATAAGCATATTTACTTCGTCTCGGTAGTGGACGAGTTTTCGAATCCGTCTTTGTAAGGCCTGTAGTGTCTCGCATGACTCCCGATTTACATCTCCAATAGGAGAATGAGAACGGGATGAAGATGGAGAAGATAAATCCATATTTAGTTCCATTGTTCCAGTTTCAGGTGCCGGGTCGGTTAGGGTGAGAGTCGGGAAAATAGAATAGCTCTGAAAAGAGCTGCTTCGATGTTATTTTGAGCTGATTTAGTTACAAGTACGGAGAGAGCCGGTTACACGAGCCAGTTGATCTAGTCAATCCAATAATCCTCTCAGAAGTTGAAACGATTTCATCAGAATAAAGCTGGTCCGGATCAGAAAAATAGCTGGAGCGATTCCTCTTCAACACATGATCTTCCTTCGAAATAATCCTTCTTCTTTGTCAAATTCCGATCAACATTTTCAAACTAATAATCTAAAATAAACACTATAACCTATTTTTTTTTTTTTTTATATATATATAAAACTAAATAATAATTTAAAAAAGTGGTGTTACATATTAAATCTTATATTTCTGATATTTTGATTTTAAATTTACCACATAAAACTGATAATTTTTTGTAAGGATCCTTCTTTGAGGCAAGGTAATTTTATTTACGTGTGAATTGTACAATTACTAGTCATTACAATTAATACATCCTGTGAAAGAAAGCTCTTGATCGTCCTACATTTTTACATTTTTATTGGAAATTTATTTAAAAAAAAGCTTTCACTAAATCATTGTACGAATAGGAATACGAATCGAAGAAATATGTATAATTTTGGGATTAGTCTTAAAAGAAAAAACCTTTTTTGAAAAAACTTAATTACTACATTCGCTGAAAGAATAGAATGCTTGGACACATAGAGGCGCTAAAGTAGCAACGTGTGACAAGAAAATTCGCTTTCCGAAAACGATTACTTTGTCATCTATGAAAGTTAACAAGCTGTATCAGTCAGAAAATATATATTTCACAGAACAAAAGCTATGCATGTGAAATAAATATAGATAATAATAAATATCGCATCGACAAATACCACATTTTACTCATAAATCGTTTAACGGTAATAATGATGCACACAATCTATTCACAAAGCTTTGCTCATTCGTTACAGAACAATAGAACAGAAAAGGCAAAATATTCCTTAAATGTATTCCTAAATTTAAGTGAAGCAGGTTCTAATAATATCCAATTTATTGTATTAGTAAATAAACAAAATCCTTTCTACCAATAACAAAGAGTATGTGTGACGACATCTAACGGAGTGACAGAACCTCGAAAAAAATGCATTACTTGAACTGCACGTGAGATTCTAGGAATATCTAAAACGATCGTAATCCTGTGCAATAATATTTTCACTTTGTTTCATGCATTAAAGTGCTTTGTCCCAAAACATTTTCGATTTTATACCAAGGGAAATGGCAAATAAAGCTCCAAGGACTCTTACCTAGTAATCATTAAATGTTGATTGAAAGCAGTTTTTGATAGAGAGGCTGTTCGAGTAGAATTTTGTTCAGAGGTGCTATAGACACGATTCCTATAAAAATTGTTTTGTTTTAATGTTTTGTAGTTCTAAGAGAAATGTTTTAACACGATATTGATCCAACACCGATGCTTTGATTACTTTTCAATACATTTTGGTACAAGCCGCCGACATAACGATATTGAAATTATCGATCATTGTCGAAAAGGATTCTTATCAAGTGAACTGTTTAGGGAAACCAAATTATATCCGGATAGAAAAATGTGCGAAGATCTTTTGTAATTGAAAAAGAAATGAACTCTGTCACGTTCTATGTTGACAAAATTAATTTGTACAATTGCATGAACAATCGACAGAGAACTTGTCGATGAATTTGATGTATTTTTGAAACTATTAGGTGTAAAGGAGTGTAAGTTGAATTCCTTAAATAAAGAAATTTAACTAAACTGAAAGGATTTCTTAAGACATGGAATCTTCAGAAGAAATTAAACACAAGCTGATATTCAAGAAATAAAAATTTATTCCAAAATTAAGAAAAAAAGTGCATTTGTCTATTATAGCGGCACCAATCAAATTATGATTACGCCAAGTCGTCGCCAAACACGTGAAGCCTATCTTTTGAAATAATCTACTTGGCGATATTTCTTAATCGCGTGGCGATTAATCATCGGTTGCCGATATAATAGACGAGTACCGAAAAAAGTATCCTTTTATATTTAAGTTAATGTAGTTATCAAAATTTTCATTACATGATTCAGATAATTTTCAACAATTTAGTTTAATTAATCCCTGTATATTATAAATGTGAGAAATTACTATAAATTATACAGTATGTAAATTTGTAATCTTAAAAAATTTTAGTAATACCCCAACGAACTAGACGAATGGTAATTTTATTTCGAGGATCACAGCTACCTAAATGGATAGTCAACCAATAGAATAACTCAATGTTCTTCAATACCTTATCCACAATTTCAATAATTACGGTTTTCACCTGTTTAATTTAATGTTTTTATTTTCTTTTTTAAGAGGCTTTGTCTTAGTTTTAAATGTCTGATTTAACTTTATATTCCTTCCCAAGAAACAGACCAATGCAACTCATTTTAAACATCAGATCCGAGATCAAAGTGAAAGAGGTCTAAAAGCTTCATTAACCACCCAACCTTATATACGTTTCGAAGATCGGAGGTTTTTCTACGGATTTCTGGAGAAGATCGCGATTCCCATACTTTGAATAAGACACTGAGAACACCCTCATGATGAACGAAAATGAATCAAACGCTTTTTAAAGGCTGGTGCTCTTTTAAAAGTCAGACCCGTCTCATCAATGCTCTATGAATTCTTTCTCATTCCCCCTAGCAGCACTTTTAAGTTCCATTTTTTCAAATAATAAATCTAAATCGGACATGGAGATCAATATGGATTAAAATTTGAATATCTTTGATTTACACTCTTGAATCGAATGGTTTTAAATAGGAGTCTCGTGTAGCCTGTTCTGATGCATGTTAAATCTGTCATGGGTGATGTGCTGTGAAAATTAGGAGAAGAAGGCGCCTGCTAAGAGGTCGCTCTCGTGACATGAACGAGTCTCAAAATTACTGTTCCATCGCCAATAGCCCTCGTGTTGCTTCTAATAGACATTAAATGAACAAATCAATCTATCTACTTGGACGACGTCTTGACAGGTTACGATAGTCTAAAAAGAGGACATACAACAATACCTCATCTATTTCATTGTGTTCAATCTTGGGATTTCCAGGCATGGTGTGATGTATAATTTCTTGGAAATTAAGCCAATTCGTTGATTTATGAGTTCTAAGATCAGGAGGGAGGATATTGTTTAGAAGAAGATCGATGATGATGGGATTATGATCACTACTTAATTCATTTATGCTTGTGACGTTAGAGTGTCTGAGATTTTTTGCAATGGCTAAATCAAGGATGGAGTTTGATCTTCTGTGCGGGAAATGCGTAGGATGGTCAGGAGCAATGATGTCGAGAGCCGAAGACGCCACCCAATTGCAGATTACATTACCATTTCTGTTTGCTCTTCCTGGGTTCCAACAGGGGTTTTTAGCGTTGAAATCTCCAAATATTATAACTTTATGGTTTGGGACGAGGATAGAATCTAAGTCGATAGTGTTTATGGTTCCATGTGGAGGTCTGTAAATTCTGGAGGCCGTGATGAAAGAGTTATTTTGCAGGCCGATATTAATGGTGGTATTTTCAAACGTTTGGGTGTTAATGATGATTGGGAAGTGCTTAATTGAGTTTTTAATAAAAAGAGCAGTGCCGCCTCCCCCCAAGAGAAAACATTAAACGACCCAGAATAGTACTTCTTGATTCTTACAACCCTCCTTAATTTTTTCACATATTAAATTCTCTATAATTTAATTTAAACAAAAAAAATTTATACACTCGTAACTTAATTACTTCATTCACAAGCCGTATACGCCACACAACATAAACACACCCCTAATTCAATCACATCACCCAACGGCAGCCAATAAGAAAGCTCCCCTCCATACCACAGCAACCAATAGGAAACCAAGATATCAGCGCCACCTCTGACCGAAACCAGTACGTCCAAACTGCTAATCTTACCAGACATGAGAGACAACCAATCAGAGCACAGCTACTGATCCCATCAAGCAGAATGTTTTAATCTTTAACTTTTAAGGCAAGTCATGCTATAATAATACCGACCCGAGCTTAAGGGCCGCTCCGCGGCCTAAATGCTCGAAATACTTCCCAGCGTTCCCAGCGTATACTCTATCGCAAAAATGTTTTCCTAATCATCACAAACATGAAATGATAGTTGCTTTACAAGCAATTATCATATGATTACAAGAAAAGGCTTACCCTTCCGGCTACAGTGATTTAGTTAGTCTTTGTCTTAATTCTATGGATCTCTAATTTCTACGTGAATGCAATAAAATGTATTGGAAAGAAAGAAGTCTAAAGAAAGCTTCTGTAGTTTCTTTTTACTCCAATTTTTAAAAACAGTTTTACTCCCTATTTTAAAAATTCGTTTGCAAGTTCTCCCGATTTGTAACATTATTTTTTTAAAGTCAGGAAACTCCCGACCTACTCTTTGAAATAAGAATAATCGGAGGCAAAAAGTAATTTTACTGAAGCTTTCATTACATTTTGCTACTAATTTTCAGATGCACATTATAGCAGTCAAAGAGATGAAACAGTAAAGATGTGAGAATTAAAGTCGAAATTCCATAGGACTAACTTTAAGCTAACGAAATCAATATGAAGAGTAGAAGGGAGTCCAAAGGATTTCTATTGTATATATGCGTTTGAAACATTGTTACGTATGCATCAAAAAAGGGGGAATCTTCACTTAGAGGGGTTGAAGGTTTTTTCGAAACATGCCAAGATCGCCAAACAGAGAAATTAACGTTCCAATGTGGTAGTCGTCCAATTGTGCTTACGTCACACACGATGACGTAGGAAAGATTTTTAGAAAGACTGAGTAAAAAGGCTTCCTCCGCTACATAAAAAAGTTCTATATAGTTATACCTTTTATAATAACTGTATTTAAAAAAAAAAGGAATTATTTGTGTCAGTTTCGAACCCTGCTACATAAAAAAATTATAATGTATTTCTTATATTGATAGTATTTCAAAAAAATTCACTCATTAATAAGATTTCAAAAAAATCTTACCATTTAATAAAAAAAAAAAAAAGCTCCAAACAGTTACATTTAGTAATTCATCGTATTTAAAAAAAACCATTATCTATCAAAAAAAAAGTTCCAAATCATTTTTCAAGTACAACTTATATGTTTTACTAGATTGGATGTATTTACAATAAAATCTTGTTCTCTCATATATAAAAGTTCCAAATGCATATCTTTCCAGACTATAAATATATTTTATAATTGATCTAATATTACTTCCAAACAAAAAGTTCCTTGAATGATGTATATTTTACTCATTATAGTGATTTAAAAATGCCACCTCCTCTCTATATATATGATATATGTACATCTTATAAGGTCCCAATATATGTTTTTGTATTAATTGCATTTTGAAAAGTTCAATTATACCATCAGTTCGATTCTACTACAAATAAAGTTTTCAAATGATTATATCTTTTATGATTTATTATATTTCTTGTAAAAATGATATTTTGACATATTTTTAACTGTTTTTCTTTTTAAAAATTTTACAACACTCATTGCTGAATATTTTTAGGTGCTCATGCCAATTCAAGAATTCAAAGAGTTTTATCTTAGAGATTGGAGTAGGTATGCTTTGGAAAAGGATATATTGTTATTCACATTCATTATATAGACTTAAATTTCATTAATTACAGTATAATTATAAAATTGAGGAAAACATATCATTAATCCATGAAAGTACCTAGAAGTACATCAGTTCGACTGAGAGTAACATATTGTTCTTTCCTCTCCATGCGAGTTTACTGTTTATGTAGTAAACATGGGGTGACAACTTGCCCGGATACTGTTATAGATTTTCGATTTCCTCTTCTTGTCCAGTGGTTTTTCTTTTTCAGCGATTTTATTAGAACAGTTTTTTGATTTTCAACCATAACTTATACCTTTTTTGTCAGCATTCATATTTGGCTCTTGCCCTAGAGTCCATATCACTAATCAACATTGTGAATAGGTAACAAAAATATAGACTGAATTTCTAACCGAGGTATTTTATTTTTCTCTCTTCTCCTTGTTTTTTTAAATCTAGAAATAATTATTAGTTTAGTACATAACTGTTTTAATGCAAATTATAAATAGAAAAAAAATTTAGAAAACGAGTTTTTGTTTGGAAATGTTGGTTAAAGGAAAAGAGTTCAATAAACAATTCATGTTGTAATTTTGGACGACTTTTTTGAAATGTAGATACAATGTTTCATTTCAGTTCCTACATGTTTTAATAATTAAAATAATTCCATTTTGAGATAAAAATTACATATGTATTGTAAATTTATATAAATAGTCTTGTATTTCAATGTATTTCTTGAAGAATTGTAAAACTTTAATAGTTTCTATTTAGTACTTTTTTTTTTACCCAATAGATGCTCAACTCTTGACAAGAATGTATTTGATTAAAGCATTTTATGAATGTCTTTAACTATTTTAAATAATTTTATTTTGTGTCTTCTTTTGAATTTGTTAGCAATATTTTAACTCAATGTCATTTTGGATTGTAAATGCAAACTTCGTGGTTAGAACCATTTACATACGGATAATGTTGTTTAGGATTGATTCTTGAGAATTTAAAAGCATTTTTTTCAAAAAATAACATAGACAATGTTATATTCATATTTATGCTTTCAATTTTATTGTTGTAATCATATTTTTAAACCATTTTATAAACATATTTAGATTTTCTATCTTTTAGTTTTTTAATTAGTTTATAATATCGATAATTTAACCAGAAAAAAAACCGTTTTATCTTTTGCAAAAGCTGAATAAAACCAAACAGTAAATAAGACTCAAGACATGAATTACAGCTGAGCACAAAAATTTCTGAATCAGATTTTTTCGACATAACATGGCCTATCATAAATACTTTCTTTACCTTGAGGTTAACCTCCAGATCAAAACTGAGGAAAAAAACCTCTAATTGTACCTTTGTTTTGAAACATGCAATTTTGTTACTAGAAAAGTAAAAAACAAATTTATAGATTCAGCTGTTTAATTCCATTCTAATAAAGACAAAACAAAAACATTTTCATTTAATTTTAAATGAACTAGCATTTCACTTCATAATTTCAAAGTATAATTTATAATCCAGATGGTAAACACATTTGAATAAAATTTATGGAACTCCAATCAGTATTTTTCTACTGATCAAGCATAAATCCCAAAGCTTTTTTTTTTTTTTCTTTTTTAAAAATAGGTTTTATATATAAATACAGCAAATTTCTCATGCATTCAAAACTCATCCGTATTCTCTGATGACAAAAATCTCCAGTGATTTTAAAAAATTAATTAATGACTGTTTTATTGTGAATTTTAGTTTAAGGGTTCATCTTGGAAGTTTTTTTACATCTTCCATGTATATTTGATGCTATGTGGAAAGGAACATAACAACTTTAACTTATTTTAATGTTTGTCGTGTTTTCTAATAAAGTTATTTTGACATTTTAGAAAAATGTATAGTTTTTCTAAGAAATTAGAGGTGGGGAAATCATATATATATATATATATATATATAGTATATATATATATATATAATTTTAAAATACACCTATTATTTCTAGTTCTTTTCAAAGAGGAAATTCAGAGTATATTTTGTTGGAAATCAAATATCTTTTAATTAAATAGAAGCATTTAGTTTACGAATGGAAAATGATCAAGAAATACCTGTGTCAAGAATGGCGGAATGGACTTATTAGAATGGGAAATGGAATAACTGTAGTTTTGTATAGAAATTGTTTTCTCTCTTCCTAATAAGTTCATGAGTAGACGCTATCTCTCAAAAAAATCATCGCTATTAACTTTCTACAGCAACTACTTCCTGCGGAGTGTCACGCTAAAGCTCCAGACAATTTTAGATACTAAATTTAATCACGAAAAATTCCTCTTGAAATCAACTATTCATTAAAATATTTTGGTTTCTACATCATTATTTTAAAATAATATTAAACTTAATATACGAAAGAAAAGATTTAATTGAAAAATTTGTTTATTTTACAAATAAAATTACATATTATATATAAAATCCTATCTTTTAAGAAAAATACAAAATATACTTCTTTACATTTGTTATATATTAAATTTCAGGGTGTAATTGAGGTTCATTTACATGTAATAATAAGATGTAAAATGAATTTTATTTGTTGTACTTGC
This sequence comes from Nephila pilipes, assembly GCA_019974015.1. Lineage (NCBI taxonomy): Eukaryota > Metazoa > Arthropoda > Arachnida > Araneae > Nephilidae > Nephila > Nephila pilipes. Next base: position 8,542 of record BMAW01053608.1, on the reverse strand, counting down.
TTTTTATAAAAAAAATCATCACGTAGTCCAACGTCACATGTCTTATAATGCATAGTTACTGATAATTATAACTCAATTTAAAAAAAATTGCAAATATGTTCACGTCTAATAGTGTCTCATAAATAATTTAGATCTTTTATGACATCAAGCATTTGTTACTATATTATAATAACGAATTTTATGTAAGCGGCTTTTTTTTCTTCCTTCAAGTAATTCGGTTTTTTTTTAACCTTTACATTTTAAAAATTTATCATTGTTTATCAACATTTTTCTGAGTATTTACAAGCAGCATGAGAAATGACTTTTCAAAAAATTTATGGAAGATTATTAACATTCTCGTCACTGCATCTGAAAAAACAGTTATAAAAGTTGATTGATAATATTCCGTAGAGAAAATTGATACCTTTTCTTCAAAATACAAAAGATTTAATTAAAATTTTATAGAAGTTTAAGATGAATGATATGTACGGTAATAAATTATCAACTTTTTTTGAAATCATAAATATATGTTAAAATCTGGTATATTTCAAAGTGTTACTGATTTGGTAGCATGATTTGTGACAAAAAAGTTCAAACACTTTTAAGTTACATCTTATCTCGTTATAAAAAGTTTCTTACAGTTAAACAATTATAAACTTATTTAAGAATAATTGCAACAAAATATTAAAAAATTTTATTTCCATTTTTCTTATTTTTTCATTGTTTTATATTAAATGATATCAAAGTGTGATGTTGTTATGGAACGGTTTTTGCTAAATCGGAATTTTAGCATGTAACATAGGTGTTATCTTAAAAGTTTTTTTCCCCGTTTTGCTCATTATATTTCCGTAATGAGTAATAAGGAAAAATTACAGTTGATACACACTTTTCAATTGTGAATTGTTTTTAGAAATTAACTTGTATAATGAACCAAAATGAAACATGAATAAGTGCTGAATCTTTAAATTTTTAAGCGTTACACTTTTCTCTCATTCACAGAGTAGAATAATCTATGAAACTAAAGTTTATACTATTCTATATGATATGTGGGATCCTTCAAATAATATGATTTTGATTCTCATAGACTCAGAAGAACCGGGAACATCTATTAAATCTCAGGGTAAGTAATATTTCGTATGTTTTTCGTGTTGTAGGTTCTTTGTTTCATTTTCTGAAGATTCATTCACTACCAGATACACAAACTTTAGTGGCTAAAGTTTTTATTCTTTTGTTAAAGCCACACAACACACACAATTAATACAATATGAAAATTCACTAATACTAAACATTTGGCTGATATTTCATGCCATTTTATTCATCATGCGACCGGTCATAGCCGCCATTCTTCCTCTTCTGTTATTGTTTCCTCTCTCCTCATATCGATGGCCGCGCCACCTATATTGTGTGTTTTTTTTTAGTTCGGTGAATCTTACACGCCCCACGAACGGAAGCACATGCGTCATATTTAATGACCAGGTGCTAAAAGAAAGAGGTTAGTCACACACTCACGAAAGAGTCCTAATTCAGAAACAAAATATCTAAACCTTAGTTGAGGAGAGTGCACTATCTAAATTAAAAAAAACACATGAGGCATGACTTAAATATGATCATTAATGCACAAATATAATGAAAATAAGGCAATAACATAAGGTTATATAATCACGAATATATATAATAAGACTATTATTTTGACACTAATTTTCTAAATAGGAATATGCTTTAATACAAATAGGAATATGCTTTAATACTGAAATAAGTATTACGAAGAACTCAGGTTAATCATCAAAAGGCAAGCGAGAGAGAGCGTCAGCATTGCCATGGTTTTTCCCTTTACGGTATATAATCCGTAAATCATAACGTTGCAAGGCTAGGGCCCAACGAGCTAATTTTGTACCATGTGGTAATGCTTTGGTCAAAAATGTGAGTGGGTTGTGATCAGACACAACCTGTATTTGAGATCCGAAGATCCAACAGTCAAACTTTTTCAATGCACTTAGCACGGCATAGGCCTCTCGTTCTATTGTTGACCAGTTCATTTGGCATTTGGTTAATTTCTTACTGTAGAATGAAATTGGGTGTTCCATTCCCTTTTCATCGTTCTGTGCAAGGCATGCGCCGACTATAGTAGCAGAAGCATCTGTATACAGCTGAAACGGGCGGTTCAACACAGGGGTATAAAGAGTAGGCATTTCGATTAAGCTTTTCTTCAAACATTGGAAAGATTCTTCAGCTGTGTCATCCCAAGGAATTTTATTAGGAATATTTTTCTTAGTTAAATTTGTCAAGGGCAAAACAATAGAAGAAAAATTCTTAATATAGTCACGATAATAGCTTGATAAGCCAAGCAGTCCTCGTAACTGTTTTTTGGTCGTTGGTCTCAATAACTTTGACATAGTTTCCATCTTTTGAGGATCCGGAGCATGTGTTCCAGAACCCACCACGTGACCTAGAAATTTAACTTGGCTCTTTCCGAAATCACACTTCTCTAAATTGACAGTTAGTCCAACTTCTCTCAAAGTCTTAAAAACATTTCCCAAATGTTGCATGTGATCTGACCATGTTTCTGAAAATACTGCCACATCGTCTATGTAGGATCTACAGTACTTTTGATGGGGATTCAACACTTGATCCATAGATTTTTGAAATGTACTTCCTGCATTCTTCATTCCAAAAGGTAGGACTTTCCACTGATAATGTCCAGAATGAGTAACGAAAGCAGTAAAATGTTTTGAGTTTTCTTCCATAGGGATTTGCCAGTACCCCTTCGTGAGGTCTAAGACCGATATAAAATGAGCTTTGCCTATCTCGTATATTAAATCCGTAGCATGTTTCATTGGATATGCATCAGGAATAGTAAAACTATTCAAAAGTCTATGCACAGTCTAATGCTTCCATCTTTTTTCGCCACGCACACCACCGGGTGCGCCCAATCACTATCACTATGTTCAATCAAGTCCATATCCAGCAGCTCATTAATTTGACGTTCGACTTCTTTTTGAAGAGCAATAGGAACTCTATATGGTTGTAATCTTTTAGGTGAACTATCTGCCGTAACTTTAACAGAATGACCTTTCACTTTAGCTTTTCCAGGACGATTCAGAAATATGTCTTCATATCGTCGTAACAAATTTCTTAACTGGTATTTCTGTTGGGCATTTAAAACATTAGGCATTTGATTCAACTTGATATCAATGTTAGGTTGAGTTTCCTTATCTGTGGGAGCATAATGCAATTCACCAAAATCGGTATCTTGATCAAATATTACCCCAACATGATCAACTCTTGAGATATAAGGCCTTAGTTTATTTACATGTAATTCTCTAGTACTACCGTCTTCCATTTGAACTAAACAAGAGTGGGGTCTAGTAAGCTGTACTACCTTGGCTGGTCCTATCCAAGTGTTAAGCAATTTATGCGTAGATGAAGGAATAAGGATTAGTACTTCATCTCCAACAGAAAAACTTTTTTTCTCGTGATCTCAAATTATAGTGTGAAGTCATACGTTCCTGATTTTTAGCACTGTTTTCCGATGCGATTTCGTGTGCATCTTGCAACTTCTTTTTCAGTTGTTTCAAGTATTCTTCAACAGAACGAGCAGCACTAGTAGGGATTTCTCTTTCTCCTGTCCAAAATTCTTTTAAAATGGTCATCGGTCCAGATGGTAGTCTTCCATAAACTAATTGGTATGGTGATACACCAGTAAGTGCATGAGGTATTTCTCTATAAGCAAAAAGCAAATATGGGAGATGGACATCCCACTCATTTCCATGCTCTTGAATATTTTTGTTTAACATGTCTTTCAAAGTTCTATTCCAACGTTCAACTGCTCCCATACTCTCAGGATGACCTGGAGTAGAAAACCTAGGAGATGCTCCCAGCACGTCTTGAAAGGCTTGAGTCAATTGTGCTGTAAAATTGGTACCTTGGTCTGTGCATATTGTCTTTGGGAACCCAGTTTGACAGAAAATTTTCATCAGCACTTCGCAAGTAGTTTTTGCAGTGATGTTCTTTGTTGGTATGGCTTCCGCCCATCTTGAGGACAGATCAATGGCACATACAATATATAAATGCCCTCTTCTTGATCGAGGTTCTAACGGTCCGATGCAATCCACGCTCCAGACTTCGAATGGATTATCAGGTCTTACAATGGGCTGGATCGGAATCCTATCTCTGTATGTTACAGTCCTTCGTAACTGACAAGGTTTGCACGCTTCGCAATATGTCTTCACATCCCTCTTTAACGAAGGCCAGAAAAAGGAATATTTAATGCGTTGCTTTGTTTTTTGTTCTCCTAAATGTCCAGCTAACGGAATTTCATGAGCCATTTGTAGAATTTCCTTTCTTTTACACGCAGGTAGGACAACTTGCTTGATTGACTCCCCACAAACAACATCATTATGCACCAGCAGATCATTTTGTATTTCATATGCCTTTTCTTTGTTATTTGCTTGTTCCCAGACGCTTATTAATGTTTCGTCTTCTTTCTGAAGTTTTATAAAAGTCCTTCGGGTCTCACTGTTAAGATTGGATCTCACTTCGTTTTCAATGTTGACTGCGTCTGTCGATACTCTTATGTCAGAGCATGACTCCTCTTCAAATGCTTGGACTTCACAGACGGTTGAATTCTTAACCTCATCCAGTTGGACTTCATGAACAATGACTTCCCTTGCATTCGCACTGCATAACTGTATGTTTTCCAAAAGGGCTTCATATGCGGTTTGACAAACTAACATATCGTTCACTAGTTTTTTTGAAACGGCACATGTAATTGGTATTGCATCATGCCATCCATCATCGATCTTTATATTAAATGTTCTTAGGGGAGCGACTTCACTATCCCCAAAAGCTGATATTAACTTGATCTTTCCTTCTCCGGTACTCTCAATGTCTTTAACTAAATCAGCTCGCACCACAGAGATTTGTGCTCCGGAGTCTACCGTTCCATCCAATACGACATCTAAACACTTCACTTTTATAACCTTCAATTTATCAATGTTCTCTGCCAGAAATTTACACGTTGATTCAGAAACATCTATTTTCGCTGTTACGATATTCTTAATGGTATCTTCAGCTTGAACTGCATTACTTTGGGCTTTGACTGGTGAGGAAAACTTGTTATTTTGCGAGTTTTGCTTATTTAAGTGTTTATCTCGGCATGCTCTTGAGAAATGACCTTCTTTGCCACAAGTATAACATGTAGGTGTAATCCGGGTTTGATTATAATGCGCTTGATAGCTGTTGTCATTGAAATGGTTATTGTATTTGTAATTGGCCATCACCTTTTTATTTCTTACGTCTCTCCTTTCCAACTGATGTAGAGAGCTCCGGGTATTCAAAGGAAGAGTCTTACAGTAAGATTTCTCTTTATTAATAAATGGCACTGCTGGCCGTTTGCTTTTTCCATGGACATCCTCATATTCATCAAGTTTTTCAACCAGCACCTTTGGAGTTTTTATTTTTGCCCATTCATCAATAAAGTGTTCGCGAATCTCGGTTGGCACCTTCTTCTTCATTTGGTCTGCTATGAGGAGATCTTTAAGGTCGTCGAAGGTTTGAATATCTAGGCCCTTAAGCCATTCTTCACAAAAATTTCTTATCTCAAAATAATAATCTCTCCACGTACCATCGGGATTCTTTTGGTGTTTCACGAACAGCTGGCGGAATTTCTCGGGACTCAACTTGAATCGTTGAAGTAATAGCCCCTTTACAAATTCGTAATCAGCGGCATCCTTTTCTGGTTCACGAGCAATAAGACCTACAATATCCGAAGGTAGAATACTTATCAGATGTGTCACCCAATACACCTTTGGCAAATTCAAAATTTTTGCTTGACTTTCAAATGATACCAGGAATAAACTAATATCGTCAGATTTTGAGTCAAACATCGGAATCAGTTTATGTAAATCAATCTTGAATGGTCCTGTTTCTTTCGCTTCGTTTTCACTTCCTCCTCCTTTCAACTCGATTCGTTTCTTCTGGAGTTCGAAATCCATTTCGTCCTTCCACTTCCTTTCCTCCATTTCCATCTCTTCTTTTCTTTTTCTCTCAACCATCTCTTCCCTTCTCTTGCGTTCCTCTATAATAGTGTTTAATTGTTCTTTACAAAACTCCTCGTCGAAGTTTTTATTATTCAAGATAGCCTCTCTTAATTCAAACACTTTTAAACTAAGGACATCTTCAACACCCATTTCCGTAGCCATAATCTGCAAGTCTGCTTTTAATCCCTTTCCTAAAAATGCCATCTCGCACCTTATTATAATTATCCTAAATCAATCTAATAACACTCTAATTCAAAAAGTAAAAATATGCTTAATTAATCAAGGTTGGTTTTATATCTTAAAAAAAAAACCAATTGTTTCGTACTTCTTTACCATAAACTTTACAAATTTATACCTTGAATGCTAACTTTGCATATGACATAGAACAAAATGAAAAATTCAACCAAATAAATTATTACTACAATAATAATAAAGTATTTGCCACATAAAATAATATCTTAATTTCTTAGAATTTGTACTCCTAAAGATTTTTATAAATCACAACAATAAAAAAAATATCTTCATTCATATCACTTTCATAATATATATCAAATATAAAAAAAAAATACCATCAATCTTTGAACAAAAAATAATTAAAAAAAATCATCACTATGATTTAAAACACATTTGAATATCTGACTCATCAAGTATACTCAAAATAAAAGTTCTACTTAGCAGATACAATAATCCTTAATAGCATTCGAAAAGAAAAAAAAAACAGTTATACTTATTCCATCAATAAATTACTCGCATGAAATCGAACATTCAACATACAACCTTGAACTGTCTCTATTCTCCTATTCTCTAAATTGGTTTCGGTACGGCATTTCTTTTTATCTCAATTTAATTTTAACTTATTTTTCGCCTTGTTATAACCTCTCAAAATCACGCGGACGACAGCTTTCTCGAAGCCGTTTTTCGTCTTCGAACTAAAGTCCCGCCCCTAACCTAGACCCCACGCACCGCTATGTATGCTTCTTAGCTTCTCTTGCTATGGCATCCAATAGCAGTGCGCGCTCTCGTAATTTTAATTTCCAACTAGTTTCGGCAGTCGCCTCACTCTGTCGAACACCCAGGTGCTTGTTGCCTTGATCCTAACTATGATAGCAACTTAAATTACGATAAAACTTTAACTAATTATGCTCATTAAATTTATAAATTATGATGAGAGGGTAAGTTTAATATTTTAAATAGGTACCTCGTAACTTTAGCCGTTACCGTTACCGTATTTACTTTTGCGTACTTAGCAGTGGTTGAAATGATAATGAATCATAGCTAAAAGTAATACAAGCACAGAAAAGAAATGGATCTCTCTCTTTTCTTTTTTTTTTCAAACCACTAAATATTATGTAACTTTAATAAAAAAAAAAGACAAATCTTTTTCAACATATAAATGCATATTTCACACCAAAAAATTTATATACTTTACATTTAATATTCTGCTTAATTCGGAAAATAGATAATGACATTTAATTTAATTCAGTAAAGTATTTTAATACCATAAATAATCCATCAATTCGACGCATGAATTATAAACACTCTTGCTTTCTTTTCTAGTTATTGATACCTAAACTCAAAAAAATTTTATACTTTCGCAAAAATTATATGAACTGATGTTCAATTAAAAATATAGTTATATTCTAACATTTCATAAAGTTTCAGATTAAACACAAACAATACCTGAACTGATGTTCAATAAAAATAGAATAAATATATATACCAATATTTCAAAACGTTTCTGATGAAACCAAAACAAAACAAAATATATCTGATATGATGTTCATTTGAATCAAGGTATCTTAAAATTTCACAATAGTTTCGGATGAAACATAAATAAAAATATCTCAACTGATGTTCATTTGATCAAAGTATTTTAATATTTCACAAGGTTTCTGATGAAACACAAATAAAAAATATCTTTTCAATCTCTTGGAACAGATGATATAATTAGAACAGGACGTTCTCAATTTAAATCAGTAAAGAAAAAAAATGTTTTCTATTGCAGAAATCAAAATATTTCTCACACTAAGAATTCGGATGAATCAGCATAAATAAGTTAGACTGTAACTTATTTTATTTTTACTACAATAACATATCATCTATTCCAAAACAAAACTATAGCTATTAATAATGCACTCTCTTTACATTATAATACAACCAATAATGATTTTAATTTATGAGTGTGGACTCCCTCTTACCTGGATTTGACGAAATCTTCATCCTGTCGACTGCGCCAGTAATATTTCGTATGTTTTTCGTGTTGTAGGTTCTTTGTTTCATTTTCTGAAGATTCATTCACTACCAGATACACAAACTTTAGTGGCTAAAGTTTTTATTCTTTTGTTAAAGCCACACAACACACACAATTAATACAATATGAAAATTCACTAATACTAAACATTTGGCTGATATTTCATGCCATTTTGTTCATCATGCGACCGGTCATAGCCGCCATTCTTCCTCTTCTGTTATTGTTTCCTCTCTCCTCATACCGATGGCCGCGCCACCTATATTGTTTTTTTTTT
>BMAW01053606.1:857-15201 GCA_019974015.1 Nephila pilipes | reverse complement strand
CGCAATAAAAACGATTTATTAAATGTCAAAATTTAATAATTTAAAACCGTAAATTTCATATAGATATTTACAGATGCCATGTAATTTCCACTTGTTACATTTCAATCTGAAAATAGTTTATATTTGATTTGCTTTTACCTTGCAGCAACTTTAATCTTGACCTATACTGGTGTGCTCTTCACTGCAGTGGTGTTCAGGAAATTCAGTCTTCTCTCTTTTTCTACTTCCCTCTTGCTTCAGGAAAGGTGTTGTAAAGTACTTAAATTATGTGATTTCCACATACTGAAAAGTGTAAGCATTTTTAATTTATAATTTAACTACCACTGTTTTTAAAATAAGTTTTGCATTTCTATAAATATTGTTTAAAAATTTGTATTGAAAATTTTTAAAAGTGTCCTTCGTCTCTCTTATTCTTTTCTCCTGCAGCGTTTTCTGCTGTGTACTGCCTAACAATATAATCTGTCTGTGCTTTCCTTCATAACGTTTAAAACGAAACTAGAGCAAAATGCCTGCCATGTGTAGAATTATGTGATTATTGACTTGCGAGCATCATGGCTCTTCATCTAAAAGGAGGAATTCATATTAGTGTAATTGGGAAAAGTTATTTTTAAGATTTGAAGATAATTAGACTCAGGAAAAAATAAGAATATATAAAGAAAATATGGTATGGTGTTTTTTTATTTTGTTACTTTATTCTAAAACGATTGCCAAGTTATTTTTTAAGATTTGAAGAGGATTAATGCCTTTATGCAAATAGGACAAAATTCTCTTCCATTAAAGAGAGAGGCGAGTAGAGAAATGGGCAGAGTTTCTATCCTCCAAAAAAAATAGAGAACAAAATTGAAATTCGAAGTGCTTTGTGAGGACAAGAAGCGAATATTTACTACTACAAAAATTAGATGGCAAACGTTCGCCAGAGTATTGCCGCTTCTGCTCAGTTTGTATAATTAAGTTTGAAAAAAGAACACTTAGAGATTTAAAATTATAAAATTAAAGAAGTTACTCGTCTATTATAAGTTAAATTTAAGCTGGTGGAGGTGGTAAGTAGAAATGTTTACAGCAAGCTGCAACCATTACCGCATCAAAATAGCACTGCCGGTGGGAGTGCTGTTTTGTTCGTTTTTAGTGATCAAAATGTCGAAGCAATACTGTGATTCAGTAAAACACGAAACTCGTAATTTATGCTCACTCACCGAACGCTTCCTTTTTTCTAACCGGAATGTATTTTCTCAGATTTAAGAAATATTTATTCCATGCATCATTATCAACATTTAATTACTCTGTAGAGATCCACGACTTCTTGCTCTTGCGAGCACTCTCATTGCGATCTGCGCATGCGCGAGCCCTCCGGCAGCTAAAAATACTTAATAAAATAGATTTTAGAAATTGTACCATATATGAAATAATACTTCTTACTATTGAGACTTATATTGCTGTTCTCATAGATAGAAGTATTATTTCATATATGGTACAATTTCCAAAATCTATTTAATTAAGTATTTTGTATAACTAATGATTTTATTGTATTGTAGATCATGATTATTGCATACATATTTATTTTAACAGTACGTCCTTTCATGTAAACTTTCAACTTCTAAGATTAGTTTTCCATTTCCTTGTATTTGATGTTTGTATTTTGTTTTTCTTATGTAACATTGGTTTTGTACGTGTAAATTTCTGTATTTATTTATCGTTCACCTGCTCTCTAGGGGGATACTCTGTAGAGATCCGCGACTCCTTGATCTTGCGAGCACTCTCTTTGCGATCTGCGCAGGCGCGAGCCCTCCACAGCTAGGAGTAGTAGTTACTCACGCCAACACTAAAAATGCTATCTGCGCATGCGTTAGCTCTTCGGCAATAGCGACTGTGGAATTCCTCCTCTCTCTACCCAACTCGCACTCTCCTGTGAAGGGCACGTGTTTAACCCTCCGAGAGCATGAATCAGACGGAAAGTGAAAGTGGATTCTAAATACATCGTCTCTTAATTTAACATTACAACATCCCACAACTCGAAAAATGATATCAAATGTCTTTTTCTCATTCATTGGCACAGTATGTTTTCAAGGAATTAAATATTTTCAGAATTACATTGAAAGTTTTAACTTTATGAAGAACAATAGAGCCTTTTTTTAATGGCTATTTTCTTGATTAAGATTCTTTCTACAGTGCCATCTAACATTTTAAACTGTCTGATTCTCCAGCTGTCGTATTTTAGATAGTTTCGGAATACCTTTTTAAAAATTCATCCAGGAAAAGTTTATATTTCATCATTTAGCTTTTCTTACAAAACATTGAGTTTGTAAATGCTTTGTTTCCTAGAATTGTTATAAATATGAAAATGATTTTGACGTATCATGAATTTTCTTCAAAATACTGCAGAACTCGTAAGGAATAAAAGCCTTACGAACTACGCAGCACAAGACAGACAGACATAAGAGTACTGACGAGCGTCAGCAAGTCATCGCTTTTGCTCAAATAAATGGAGTTCGTATGTAGGAGCAAACATGTGGATGTCGCCTGAAGGCAACTGATCACAAAATAATAAGGATGAAAAATAACTTCAGACTATCCATTGAAATATTACAATATCAACACTGTGTGATTAGAGGAACAAACAACCAAAAGTCAATGTGAACCAACATCATGCATATTGAAGGTATGAAAATAGTAACAGACAAGGTTTTAAGGATAAAAATTAAGGCGAAGAATGATAAGATGGCTTCAATGGGCGAGACCATATTGTGGTTTCTTAAGCGAAGTTGAATTTTGAGTTGGGGTTTGTGAAAATTTGCCTTGATAATTTGGTTATCGTGTCTTGAGAATGAGGTGAAAATATTACAGGGAGTTTAGTGATGTTTGATTCTATTGGATCAATTTGGAGGTCATTATGTATAACATTGTTTCTAATATGCCATGGAGAATTAGTCATATTACGAAGAATTTTGTTTTGCATGGTTTGATCTTTTTTCATATGAGTATTTGTGACCGATCCCCAAACAGGGGCGGAGTAGGTGATGATTGGGAGAAGGATGAGTTCTAGGATGTTAAGATATTTTTGGAGAGCTTTGATGGTATATTTCAAACTGGCTTCCTGTGCAGCAGAGTCATCATCAAAAAGGCACATACTCACTGTGGTGTGGTGTGGAAAGTCTGAGGTGAATATATAATATAAAAAAGGACTTGAAATCGATCTCTGAGTGCAGCCAGCAGTCATTCTGCCATTATTTGAGCAACTGTTTTAAATTTTCACTTTAAACGATCTGTCATGAAAAAAACTATTAATAATTTTGATCAGGTAGTAAAGAAATTTGAATTTTATCATTTCGTAACTTAGTCCATTCTGCCACATCCTGTCAAATGCTCTTTTAACGTCTAGAAAATGTCAATCGTAAATAAGCTGTGGTTGAAGCCTTCATTGATTATGTTGATAACTCTAGTCAGTTGATGCAGAGTAGAATGGCCATCTAGCAATCACGCGGAATAAAATTAAGTAATTTTATCATAAAAGTATTTACGCTGCGAAAAGAAGGAAAGAAACACAGCTTACACGACTATAACATATCTTAAAATGTTAAAATCACTTTTCCTAATACATTATAGTATAAATATATGGGTTTTTCAATATGACTGTATTAACCATTTCACTTAATACCACTTTTCTAATAAAACCGTAGAGTATGAATAAACGGGAAACAATTTTACAATGAAAAAGGAATAAAAAAGAATAAAGAATAAAGAATACTTCCGAGATTGGTTCTAGCTAGATGTAAGAAAGTGGTTCATATACTTCACCAGCTTTATTCTGATGAAATCGTTTCAACTTCTGAGAGGATTATTGGATTGACTAGATCAACTGGCTCGTGTAACCGGCTCTCTCCGTACTTTTAACTAAATCAGCTCAAAATAACATCGAAGCAGCTCTTTTCAGAGCTATTCGGCGAAGATATTCTATTTTCCCGACTCTCACCCTAACCGACCTGAAACTGGAACAATGGAACTAAATATGGATTTATCTTCTCCATCTTCATCCCGTTCTCAATCTCCTATTGGAGATGTAAATCGGGAGTCATGCGAGACACTACAGGCCTTACAAAGACGGATTCCAAAACTCGTCCACTACCGAGACGAAGTAAATATGCTTATCCAGTCCAACCGAAGGAATCCTGACCATGACGAGCAGTTCCGCTCCTATCTCCTACTCCACTCCAAGGCCCAGGATGATCTGACAACAGCGGAGGGTGAGTATTCATCACTTCCTACTTGTTCTGTCCCTGGCTGTCACAATCACACCACTCTACCTACCACACCAACTAAAAACTTAAATTTAAAAAGGAAAGACGAAGACGGCTTCGTCACTCCCCCAAATCGAAAAACAGCTAAAAGACAAATAATCACCGAATCTAATAGAATTACAACCACCCAGAACAAATTCCAAAATTTAAAAATCCAAGAATCAGATAACACACAAACAAACGAGGTCGTCCTCCCACCCAAGGAACGACTCCCTCCACCAATAATGTTAAAAATTAACAACTACAAGCACCAACTTCAGGCCATACACTTTGTTATCCCCGATCTTCGCACAAAGCTCTCAGGGGAATATATCAAATTATATGTAAACACCCCAGACGAATATAGAAACCTAGTCCAATACTTGTCCACCAGAGCCGAGTACGAATACTACGTTATTCGCCCGGTACAACAAAGACCTGTGAAGGCCATAATTAAAGGACTTCCACGGGAAACAGATCCAGAAGATATTAAAGAAGAACTACTGGAATTAGGTTTCAACCCAATCCGTGTAGTACAACTTACAAACAGGAGAACCAAGTTTCCGCTTCCGGTCTATCTTGCTACTCTACCGAGAACAAAAGAAGCCGAGAAAATATTTGAAATCTCCTAACTGTGTTACATGAACATCAAAATTGAGGGTTACAGAGGTAGCGGTAAAGTTACACAATGTTATCGGTGTAACTTTTTTCACCACTCGGCAGAAAACTGTCACATAAACCCAAGATGCCTGAAATGTGCAGAACCTCATCTCACCAGAGACTGTCCAATAAAAGAAAGAATATTAAACCCCGAGTGCATTAATTGCGACCATCAGGGACACCTCGCCTCATATGGAGGCTGCGAAAAGTTCCCAAAACCTCCGAAAAAGCAAAACATAATCGCCAAAGGACAAAACTTGATCAAAGAAAACTTCACTTTTGCTAACGCCGTTTCCAAAAAACAGATGGCGCCACAGGAACCAGAAACAAACCCACCACCACAACAAGAAAAACTTACCACCAGCTCAAACAAAAACAATAGAACCAAAGCAATAAACCTTGTAAATAAGCATATGCAACAAAAGAACAAAAAGCAACAAATAGAAGAAGAAGAGGAAACACCTGACTTATTTCAAGCCATAGAGATGTTCCAAACTCTAACAGAAATATTCAAACAACTCCCAGGACTTCTCAAGAACATTTCCAAAATTAAAGCAGCAAAAGGCAAGACAAACAAAAACTATGCTTTAATAGAAGCTCTGTTGGACAATGATGACTAATTCTATAAACCAATTAACAATAGCTGCACAGAACAATAGATACAAATTTTTCGGCTTAAGCCTTTGCTCATGGAGCGCGAACGGCTTAAAATCTCGTATTGTTGAGCTACGAGATTTTGTACAGAAGCATTCCCCCGACTTAATAATGATACAAGAAACACACCTGAGACCACAAAACACTGTACACCTCCCAAACTACACTGCCTACAGAGACGATAGGCACACGCAAGAAATTGCATCAGGAGGCACCATGATTTACATTAAAAACTCCCTTGCACATCACCGCCTAACTACCCCACCACTCCAACACATAGAAGCAACTATAGTTATTCTCACCCCACCTAACCACTCAGCTGTCACCCTCGTCTCCACATACATACCCCCGTCATCACACTACTCCAATTTCACACAAGATCTTGACACCATCTTTAACTTAAATAACAATTGTGTCATTATAGGTGATTTCAATGCGAAACACCAAACATGGAACGCAAACACTAACACACCTAGAGGGGTTAACTTATATAATTATATTAATCAACACGACATTACACTAGCATACCCACCCACACCCACAAGATACGGTCACAACTCAGCCACCACCATAGATTTTGCTCTCATAAAAAATTTTAATTACAAGCACACCATCACCTCCATACCAGAACTTTCATCAGACCATAACCCAATAATTCTTGAATTTAATTTTACCCTTACACATCACATCCACAAAAGAGCCATCACGACAAATTGGAAACTCTTTCAACAAGAAATTAACAATAACATAAACATAATTAACTACTCTAACATCAACAATAGCACACAACTTGAACAAAAAATTAATGACCTCACAAAATGCATTAATAATGCACAACAAAAAGCCTCCACACCAATCACAACAAAAAACGAAAGATACACACCAACCAACATTAAACAACTCATTAAACTACGAAACAAAACCAAAAAATTATTTCAAAGAACACTTGACCCCAACATTAAAACACAAGTTAACAGAATTCAAAACCAAATCAAAAAAGAAATACATAAATTCACTCAAAATAGCTGGACTCAGACCTTGCAAACACTTAACATACATGACAAATCCATATGGAAAATTACTAAATCCTTCAAAAGCAAAAGAAGTCACATTCCCCCGCTAATAAACAACAATAATACTGCAGAATCAGACATTGAAAAATCTAACCTCCTAGCACACTTACTCACACACAACTTCACAGAAAACAAACGCCCTACAAATTACGTAACTGAAATTGATCAAAAAGTACACACTACTCTACAAAACTTTTTTAACAACCCCCCACCTCACACACACATTGAAACTCTTTGGCCAAATGAAATTACTACCTACATTAAAAACATTGCAATAAATAAAGCCCCTGGCTAAGACAATATCACAAATAAAATGCTCAAAAACTTTCCACCTAAACTAATTTTCCTCCTAACATATTTAATTAATATAATACTTAAACTACAACACTTTCCTAAAAACTGGAAAACCTCAATAATCTTTCCTATCCTTAAACCGGGGAAAAATCCCCGCCTACCTGATAGCTATCGACAAATAGCATTGCTCTCTTCCTTAAGCAAACTTACAGAATCTGTCATACTGAAAAGAATCAACAACCACATTGACGCTTCCGATATTCGTAACCCTAACCAATACGGCTTCACAAAAAATCTCTCTACCTCCCATCCTGTAATCAAACTAACAGAGCATATCTCATCCGGACTTGAACGTAGTAAATCAACAGGCGCGGTCTTTCTAGACATTCAAAAAGCCTTCGACCGCGTCTGGATAGAAGGTCTCACCTACAAACTTATAAACTACAACTTCCCTACACCACTTATATAATTAATTTTTTCATATCTCACAAACAGAAACTTAAAGTTAACAGAAGTTAAAATCAATAACACACTTTCACAAACTCACTTCACAAAATATGGAGTAGTTCAAGGATCTCTTATCGGCCCAATTTTATACAACTTATACTTAAATGACATACCACAATATACCTTAACCATATTAAACATGTATGCCGATGACACAGCCATACTGGCGAAATACAAAAACACAAAAACAGTAACATTCGCACTTAACAAACACCTAAAAATACTTGAAAACTATTATAATGACTGGAAAATCAAGATTAATGTCGAGAAATCGGCAGCAATCTTATTTTCCAGAAAAAGAATTATTAACACCGCACCCCCAACCTTCTACAATACACAAATACCGTGGTCTCAACAAACAAAATACCTCGGAGTAATACTAGACAAAAAAACTTACATGGAAACCACACATTAACTACTCGCGTGAAAAATTCCGGAAAGCAAAATGCAGTATTTTCCCCCTAATCTGCCGGGATTCTAAAATGATTACTAAAAACAAATTGCTTCTGTACACAGCCGTTCTCAGACCAATTATCACTTATGCATGTCCAATTTGGGCGTATGCGGCAAAAAGTAATATTAATCTACTCGAAAAAACACAAAGCTCAACTCTCCGATTAATTACTAAATCTAGATGGTACATCAGAAATAATGAAATCCTAAAAGCTACTAAAATCCCCACTTTTAGAAAACATATCCAAAAAACTGCCAAAAAATTTTTCTCCACTCTAAACCTCACCAATAACATCAACATGATTAATCTTGAAAATTACACCCCAAGAGAAAACATTAAACGACCCAGAATAGTACTTCTTGATTCTTACAACCCTCCTTAATTTTCTCACATATTATATTCTCTTTAATTTAATTTAAACAAAAAAACAAAAAAATTATACACTCGTAACTTAATAACTTCATTCACAAGCCGTATACGCCCCACAACATAAACACACCCCTAATTCAAACACATCAGCCAAGGGCAGCCAATAGGAAAGCTCCCCTCCATACCACAGCAACCAATAGGAAACCAAGATATCAGCGCCACCCCTGACCGAAACCTGTACGTCCAAACTGCTAATCTTACCAGACATCAGAGACAACCAATCAGAGCACAGCTACTGATCCCATCAAGCAGAATGTTTTAATCTTCAACTTTTAAGCCAAGTCTTGCTATAATAATACCGACCCGAGCTTAAGGGCCGCTCCGCGGCCTATGTGCTCGAAATACTTCTCAGTGTTCCCAGCGTTCTCAGCGTACAATGAAAAATCTTTCTATAGCAAATATAAAAATGATAGTTGTTTTATGAGCAATTATCATATGATTGTAGGAAAGGCTTCCCCTTTCCGGCTACTGTGATTTAGTTAGTCTTAGTCTTTATGCTATGGATCTCTAATTTCTACATGAATGCAATAAAATGTATTGGAAAGAAAGAAGTCTAAAGAAAGCTTCTGTAGTTTCTTTTTCCTCCAATTTTTAAAAATAGTTTTACTCCCTATTTTATAAAAATTCATTTGCAAGTTTTCCCGATTTGTAAGATTATTTTTTTAAAGTCAGGAAACTCCCGACCTACTCGTTGAAATAAGAATAATCGGAGGCAAAAAATAATTTTACTGAAGCATTCATTACATTTTGCCATTATTTTTCAGATGCACATTATAGCATTCAAAGAGATGATACAGTAAAGATGTGAGAATTAAAGTCGAAATTCCATAGGGCTAACTTTAAGCTAACGTAATCAAAATGGCGGGTAGAAGGGAGTCTCAAGGATTTCTATTGTATATATGCGTTTGAAACATTTTTACGTATGCATCAAAAAAGTTACTCCTTGCCTTTTTAGCAACGTGTGTTATTCTCTACGGAAGCTGAAAAACGGTTAACAAGTGTACGATGTTATTATTATCATGGAGAAGATGGGACTATCATTACTTACCTACAGTCGCCACCTCACGATAATATCTCTCCTCACCTCTCATTCGAGGTTATGTACGTCATTCACAAACTAGGTAGTAAGAAAGCCCCTGGGCCGGATAAAATTAGAAATTTTGCTATTAAATCTTTCCCCATCAATATAATCATCTTTTTAAATAAAATATATAATAAATACCTGCTCATGAACTACTTTCCTGAGTCGTGGATGCATGCTATAATTACTATGATACCAAAACCAAATAAAGACAACGTAAAAGCACTCAATTAACAACCTATAAGTCTCATTTCCTGTATTGGCAAATTGTTTTTAAAAAAATCCTTCTCAATAGAATTAAAAAATTTACTGACTTCTACAATTTCATTCCGCCGCATCAAAACGGAATCAGGAAAGAGACAACTACGTGCCGTCAACTTCTAAGTGTAACTAAGATCCAATTTTCAAAATAGAGCTAAGGCGTTACTTTTCTCGACGTCCAGGAAACGTATTATTGCATCTGGCACGAAGGATTAATCTACCGCCTCATCCAACTTCTTTGTACTATTTATTTCATTCCAATCATCCATAACTTCATCAATAATTAAATATTGTAAGTTAAACTTCACCCTAATATTTCTGATATTTACCAAACCTCTGCCGGCTGTCCGCAAGGCAGTATTTTGTCAGCAATTTTATTCGAAATTTATACATATGACTTTCCAACATTCCCACAAGAAGAGGTCTGCATCTTCGCTAATGATGCGACTATTCGCACTAGCAAAACATTCTACAGGACTACGTGGGTATCCAAAAAGACTGGTTCTCCCTCTGAAGAATCTCCATCAACGCGGAAAAATCCCACGCAGTACTATTTTCTAGAAGCATCAGATCCATAGGTTACCCCCCTCCAATAAATATTTTCGATGATTATATTGAATGGACCAATAGCTCCACCTATTTCGGGCTCCACTTAGACATAAAATTAAACTTCCAGGACCATATCCAACTCATAACAGACAAGACCTCTAAAAAATTTAATTCCCTACAAGAACTGTTGGCCAAAAAATCCGATTATCTCTCAAGGAAAAAATCCTTATTTACAAAATCCACGCACTTCCCATCATAACCTACAGTTGCCAAATTTGAGGGTTAACTGCCAAAACTAATAGAAATCACATACAATAAATTCAAAACAACTTTAAACGTTCTCTCCATTCCCAAAATTATTTCCAAACAATCAACCTCTATCTGCAATACGATTCCAAATCCTAACAATAACACCATCAATAGCCAATAGACCTTCCTCATTGAAATCAACCATCTTTCGCGCCTTGCATCTACACTTGAAGCTCTCTTTTAGAGAACATAAAACGCATATTTAATTCCTTTTTTCCATTGACTTAAGTCAACTGATTTAACTTCTTTCTCATCTCTCGCTCATTCCCATCCTCACCTAAATTCGTTTCCAGTCCTATCCGCAATGTCACTTCAAACGATGTAGATGTAACTGCTTAGTCACTGGTCTTTCATAACAGTAGAACACTCGATGATAACAAACGCTCCGGCCATCCAATGCCTCTCTTCCTGATCTCTCTGTTGAAATCAGACGCAAACAAGAACATTTATAACATAACCGAAATCTGTTCAGTCAAAATTAAAGTCGAAGCCCTCAAAAAGAAAATAGGCCCTCCTCAATGTTACAGATGTCTAGGTTTTTTCCACAATTTTTTACATTGCTACCGATTCCCCCCCCCAACTCAAATTCGCCGGTGAAAATCTTATGAACCTTGAAAAAGCCAACCTTTTCGCCCTCTCCCTTGAAGAATCTTTACAAGTTAACGAAGAACCCGAAGATGAAAACCATATTCAAATTGTCGAAGAAACTCTCATTAACTATCTAAATTCACCACCTAATAATAGTATTCCTCCCCTAACTTCCCCTCTAAAGTGATGGAATCATTTCTAAACTCAACTGCAAAAAAGCTCCTGGCTCAGGACAAAATCCGCAACTTCGCCATCAAGTCTATTCCAATCAACGCCATTACCAATCTTACAAAAAATTTTAATAAATGCCTTATCAATAACTACTACCCTGGGTCTTGGAAGCATCACCATGATCCCGAAACCTAACAAAAACCACCAAGATACTCAAAACTACAGACCAATCAGCCTCATCTCTTGCACAGCTAAAATTTTTGAAAAAATCCTTCTAAAAGTATACAAACTTTCAATGACCAAAATAACATAATCCCTCCACACCAACATGGTTTCAGAGCTCAGACATCAACCTGCCACCAACTTTTACGTGTTACCAACTTCATAAAATCCAAACTACAAAATCGAACTTCTTTCGAAGGACTCTTCCTCGACGTACAGATGGCATTCGACCGCATCTGGCACGATGGAATTGTTTTCCGACTTGTAAACCTCAAATTCAATGATTACTTTATTCGAATCATCCATAGTTACATTACCAATAAAACCTTTCAAGTCAAACTCCACCCAAACCATTCCAATATCCACAAAATTTCCGCAGGTACTATGCAAGGAAGTACCTAATCCACAATTTCAATATTTACGGTTTTCATCTGTTTAATTTAATGTTTTTATTTTCTTTTAAGAGGCATTGTCTTAGTTTTAAATGTCTAATTTAACTTTATTTTCCTGCCCAAGAAACAGACCAATGCAACTCATTTTAAACATCAGATCCGAGATCAAAGTGAAAGAGGTCTAAAAGCTCCATTGACCACCCTACCTTACATTCGTTTCGAAGATCGGAGGTTTTTTTACGGACTTCTGGAGAAGATCGTGATTCCCATACTGAGATGAACACCCTCAAGATGAATGAAAATGTATCGAACGTCTCATCAATGTTCTATGAATTCTTTCTCATTCACCCTAGCAGCACTTGTTTTATTTGTTCAAATAATAAATCTAAATCGAACATGGAGATCAATATGGATTAAAATTTGAATATCTTTGATTTACACTCTTGAATCGAATGGTTTTAAATAGGAGTCTCGTGTAGCCTGTTAAATCTGTCAGGGGTGATGTTCTGTGAAAATTAAGAGAAGGAGGCGTCTGCTAAGAGGTCGCTCTCGTCACATGAACGAGTCTCAAAATTACGGTGTCCATCGCCGATAGCCCTCGTGTTGCTTCTAATAGACATTAAAAGAACAAATCAATCAATCTACTTGGACGAGGTCTTGACATGTGACGATAGTCTAAAAAGAGGACATTAAAAAATATCTCATATCTTTATATGAGTATGCGATAGAAAAAGGGTTAACAACAACTCTTACGTTTGTTCGGTAGATGAAAAATAGAACTTCACAAATGGTCAGCTAATAGATCTGGGTGGATCTTAGATCAAGATTCTGGGGGAAAATTGGATATGGGGGGAATATTCGGACTGGGCGACCGACTAAAATACTTCTGATCTCATGCATTTGCGAATTAAACAGAAATGTACTGTTAAAGCGATTAAAATTTCTTCTACTTTTTATTTATATTCAGGAGTTACAGTAACACTGTTTATTTATATGGAATCAATTCTGAATTGTTTCCGCAAGAAACATAATTAGAAAAAATATTTTAATATTGCATAATTTGTAAAAAAAAGGTAGTGTCCAAGCCTGTATATGATGAAGGAAGTAAATATCTACTGGACTGAACATATCCAGACTCTTTGTTAGAACAGGTATTGAGTTCTATGGTCCGTTCGTGATAAAAAAAAAATCTCGCAGATAATAGTAAGCGTGTAAAGAAAAGGGTCTTTATATGTGTATTTGTTATTTCTTTATGAAGGCTTTTCACTTCCTGACTATAAATAAATTTTATATGGTAGAGTTTCTAGGTTTTTTTTATACGTGTTGTTGCTTGGAGAGGTAAGACATCACATATTTTTGGGGTAAAGGTAGAAATTTTGGTTGTGCTTATAGAGAAACGAGAACAATTCTGAATGAGATGAAATAAAATTTTGTTTAGCTGCTGAAGGCAATTTCGCATGAATTGATATTTTAACACTGTCTCTATTTCTGTGTTTTGAAATTTATGGGAAGTGGTTGGAAACCCTTAAATAAACAATTTTGACTTTTAAAGAATTTTTGACTATTTATTTAAATGGAAACTGTCCTTAACTCTCGCCCACTTTGTCCCCTTCCAAATGATCAAAATGATATTCAGTCATCGAAACCTGCTGGCTATTTTATAGCCTCCTCATTAATAGCGTAATCTAAACCTAACAAAACAAAATTCCAAAAAAGTCTTTTATGAAGAATGTTGTTGTTGTTTCTGTTTCTTAACGCAAAAAAATTTGGAGTAAGTCGTATTGGGGATATTTATACTTACTCTTAGTTCAAAATATTTGGTATAATAGGGAGGTTCAAATCGATGGAGATTTAGTTTTAGTAAAATATTCTAATTATTCTCCATTAAATTGGAATTTGTAAGGATTATTAAAATCCATCTGTGTCAGGATACTACGGTCCGAAGAATTATTTTTAAATGTAGAAGTGACATTCATTAAGGGCCATTGACAAAGATTGAGAATTCCTTTTTTCTCAATGAGAATCTATCGAATACTTGATATTTATTTTTTGTTTAATTATCAAGTCTTGAATATTGGCGCATTATTGTATTTTAATTATGAGTTTTTCTTGTGATTTAATTCGGAGTCTTTCATAGTTTTTTAGTATAAATTTAACGCTGAATGTTTGCAACATTCAGTGCAATCATATGTTCATGCCAGGAATATCACATGTGTAAATATGTACGAGTGTCGTAACACTAAAGGCACCATCTATTTAATTGTGTAATTCAATTTGAGTTCAAAGTAACGCGCTGTATATGGTCAGGCACTTTTGGCACTTTTTATGAGATGAACAAATTATATTTTCAGTACTCTCTTATGAAGTTCTTAGAGTTGAGTAATATATATATATATATATATATATATATATATATATATATATATATA
>BMAW01053598.1:830023-846879 GCA_019974015.1 Nephila pilipes | reverse complement strand
AAACACCAACAGTGCTCGGTGGAAATAAATTGTGTTCAGAATATTGTTCATAGCAAAGTCTGTTGAAATCCACATCGTTGATCATCCGCCCTAATAACTGTTTCAGATGCTTTACTAACGTCTGGGAGGCGGCGTCAACATATTCACGCCAGAAAGGTTTTCTAAAATTCATTTTTTGTCATCTTTTCTGTGTCTCTAACTCTTGCCTCCTTTTGCGCAATTTTCTGTATAATTACCTGTACAAATAATCAATATGGTTGCAACATTTTTTACGCTCAAAACTACGTCTTTCAATGGATTTTTACGCCATTGGATTTATAGCTTCTTGATTCAAAATCTCAGAATTGGTCGCGGCAGTAAAAAAAAATTTAAGGGCGATATCAACTGTTAGCGAAAAGAAATTTATCAGATTGTAGGTGTGAAATAATATTTTAATTAACCATGCATTAAGAGACTTTTTTTTTGCGCTCGTCGTCTCTCCCATTGAAGAAGATTCCCGATCTATTGCGCACTGTTATAGAGCTTACATTATGTACCGATACTTTTATATCACCACAAACCTATCTGTCCTTCCGACATTTATTCATCGTCATTTTATTTAAAAAATTCACTCATTGGAAAAACGGTCCGTCAAAAGTATTTTCCTAAAACTTGAAATTTATCACTTTGGAATTCTTAGTGCCGTTTCTCTTCAGTGGAGTTCAACCGACAATGTAATAATATTTGCCGAGGATTTCTGAAATTTCGATGAAAACATCGAAATCTGGGTTTTCGAGGTCGCAAATCACGAAATTGGTGACGCAACATCAAATGCAGAAGCGTGAGTAGGATTTTCTCTTTTAATCTTTCAAAAAGCTACCTTAGCCGCTAAAGCCAGCCGCCGCGTACGCTGTAAGCGGCAACGCTGCCGCTACCGTAGCGCAAAGCAGGCTGGTGCGCTTATATATATAATACATAGGTGTGTAATCACATCGCTTAAAGTGTTAGACTTTATCTGTGGTCTTCGAACACCTTTACCTACTTAATTGCAATATTGAATTACATGCTCAATTAAAATGTATATAATGTTTTCAAAATTATTCGACGAAATATAAAAAAAAAAGAAGGAAAAAGTTAAAGAGCAATACACTTTTGAACATTATTATTAACATTTTATTTTAAATTAACATCCTTTTAGCCACCATTATTCAATATACTCAAATATTTTGATTTGACATTTTAATAACATCTCATTTTATGATAATGAAAGGTTACTGGTGACGGACTTCATAAAATTTTAACGATGGTCAACAATGAGGGCAGCATCCATCACCAAACTTCCACCAACATCCAGTTTAGAAACTAAAAACAGCCGGTTTTCGATTGAACAAATTCAGAACTCACAACTCAATCCAGCTACGAGTTGCGACCTCACTCGTCAGCTATCGTGGCCTTTGCGATTAAATATTATCAAAAGTGAAGTTAAAATAATTTTAACTGAACACGTTTCAAAGCTGCTGAGATGGAAATCTTAAGTACTGCGATCAAATTAAGGCAAAACCTTCAGTTAGTTGTACATTTCTATTGAAAATATTATGAAGTACTTTTATATCAAATATTTCTATGGATCTTTAATCTTAAGAGAAAAAAAAGAATATTATTATTTTTTTTAAATGAAACTTATATCTTAAATTTAAAAGTTCTTGCTGTGAAAATGCTTTTGAAATGTCTGTTTTTTTTTAAAATGTAAAATTAATTCTAATTTTAAAGATTTTTTGGCTCTTAAAAGAGCTTTTTTTTTTTTGTTATTTTGTTTATTTTCTTTTTTATTAAAATGTATCAAAGTTTTAATCTTTTTTTGATCCTAGTCTTTTGTTTTTCATTGGTTTTATTTGATAAAGTTACGAATTAAGTGTATGTTATTCTTCGAAACGAGTTTAGTAAATACAAAAGAAACGTGCATGTATACAGATAATAGTTTTTTTGTTTTTTTTTTTGTATATTCTTTTCGCACAATATGTGAATTTCTTCTTTTCTTTTTCGTCAATTATTTCAGAGAAGATTTAGGTATCATTTTATCTTCATTTTTTTATTACTGGAAGATGCAGTTTATGATTTAATTTTCATGAAGTGTTGCATTATTCATTAAAATCTTTAAAACTGAGTTTTCACTTAGTTTGGCACGACTTGAATATCAGAAACACAACAATATCGATGAGGCTAAGAATAAATTTTTGTCAATTTCTAGTTTGCTTCCCAAAGTATAGGTGGATGCCCTGCGGTCTCCTAAATCAACATATTCCACGTGTTTTGCCAGTAATCTGCCACAATTTTTTTGCACATCAGTGGTTAATTTTCTTTTCTCATTCAGCAAAAGTCACCATAAGATTTTTTTTGGGTGTTTATCAACAAAATTTTCTTCATCTCAAATCTTTCCTCAAATTCTCAATTTCTATTTCTGCAGTACAATTTCAAGTTCATTTTAAAAAATTCGAAGAAAAACAAAGAGAGAAAAGAAAATTCCATCGATCATAAACTGCCAGAAGTCATCTATTTAGGTATTTTTTTTTTTTTTTTTTTTTTGAATTTGGTTGTTCCTAAGGTCATAATGATAAGGAATTCATACACAACTGATATAACGTTGGCGAAAATATCCCCCCGCAATTACGGACAATAGAGAGCATACATAAAGCAGCGCGACGCGCCGCTGTACGCCGCTGCTTGCCGCGCCGCTTTGCGTTGGCTCAATGTACAATAGAGGCAGAGTGAGCTATACCTAGACTTAAGAGTTAAGAGATTGAAATGGAAAGCAGAAATGCGCGATTTAGAAAATTACAAAAAAATAATCACTCGTGAAAAATATTCTGTCTGACATTGAAAAAGAAATCAAAAAACATATCCTGCGGGTGAGGATCAGACTCACGACAGCTAGTTTCTGCTGAAAGCGATTATGAGACTGACGCGCTGCCTACTGGCTACTGAGGCATTTACAACCAGTGCTCAGTTGGAAATAGAATTAAATTGTGTCAAATGATACATAACTGAAGTCTGTTACATAACCACATCGTTGATCGTCACCCTCCTAACTGTTAGTCTTACTAACGTCTGGGAGTAAGCGGCGCAACATTTCACGACCAAGAAAGTTTTCTAAAGTTCATTTTTGTTTTTTGTCATCTTTTCTCCCTCTTTGCCTGCAATTTTCTTATTGCGCTAAAATATTATGGTTGCAAATTTTACCTCAAACTACGTCTTTCAATGGATTTTTTTATTGCATTGATTTGCTTTCTTCAAATCCTTTCGTGAATTGTCGAAGCAGATAAAAAAAAATTTGTAGACGTGTCTTAATCTGTTAGCAAAAAAAAGAAATTATCCAGGTGTAGGTGTGAAATTTTTAATTCCATGCAGTAAGAGATCTTTTTTTGCTCGTTCTTTTTTCCCAGAAGAGATTCCGATCATGCGCACTGTTAAGACGACAATTTATATTGCAAATGCAACATTCTACACAGGGCTCTATCTGTCGTCTTCCGAAATTTATTCATCGTCATTTTATTTTAAAAGATTCACTCGTTGGAAAACGGTCCGTCAAAAAGTATTTTTCCTAAAACTTGAAATTTATCACTGGAATTCTTAGTGCCGTTCTTTCTTCCGGTAGGTTGCTTCGACAAATGTAAACAATATTTGCCGAGGATTTCGAAATTTCGATGAAAACGTAAATCTGGAGTTTCGAGTTCTGGAAATCAAAGGTGGTGACGCAACATCAAATGCAGAGCGTCACAAGATTTTCTCTTTTAATCATTCAAAAAAATTGTGTAAATCGTGCCGAAGGCATTCTTGAACGGGTACATGTGAAAACAGAAGTAATTCATCTCATATAGAATATTTTCTTGACTTAAAAAAATAAATCAATAATTTTTTCGTGAAAAAATAATAGTTGATGCAAGTTTGGAGCTAATCCGTTCTTTAATGAGCGCATGGCGTGACAGTGTACACCGATGAGAATCAACAATTTCATTCTTTTCCCTAATCATAGGTTAGAAGGAATAAAAGCGTAACGAATTATAAACACGGCCTATGATTTAAACCGGTCCGCGAGAGCAAAACGCAAAGGTTCCACCGAGATTTGAACTCGGATCGCTGGATTCAAGTCTAACCATTTCACCATGGAACCTCCATCTTCCCATGCCGGGAATCGGGCAGGCCGCCTGGGTAGAAAGCAAGGAATCTAACCACTAGACCACATGGGAAGTGCTGGCGAATGATATCTTTAACATTCGGGTGTCTGGAAAACAATTCTTTTTTTTAAATAAGCTATTAGTTTGTAAACCAATAATTTTATTTCTTCGGAAGTAACTCGCTATCAATTTCAAAGTCGCAACGTAGCCGCGCCACTGTTCTGGTAGCCATACTTTTTCCAGCATGCTGTTCATGCACTATACACAGCCGCTGCACAGCTAAGCCGTACCGGTAAACCATATTGCGCATTGCTGCTGGCAGGCTGGCAGGCTGCTGGAGTTTCCGAAATTCATGGAAATGCGGAATTGGTGACGCAACATCAAATGCAGAAGCGTGACAGATTTTCTCTTTTAATCTTTCAAATTATTGTAAATCATGCAGAAACACGTCTTTAACGGGTAGTGAAAACAGGATAATTCCATCTCATATATAAGAATATTTTCTGACTTAAAATAAAATCAATAATTTTCATTGAAAAAATAAATAGTTGTGTAAGTTTTAGGCTAATCGATTCTCTTTAACCTTTAAGAACTTGGCCGATTCTAAGTCAAAATATCTTTTCAGTCGTAGCTTTTTTAAAAATGAAATTTTTTCTTTCCTCACTGTTAAGTTAGAGAGTTCACGACATGTGTGAAGTAAGGTTAGTTTTCTAGTTACAAAGGAGATAGTAAGGGTTACTGGATTTTTTAGTCAGTAATCATTGACGAGAAAAGAAAAGATCTAATATTTGGCGCAGTATCTTATCATGTGTAATTTTTTTTCTGAATTCACAGTTTTCAGTATTAATTGAGTGACTTACAAATTTTCAAATGCATATTTATCATAACTTAGAGTCGTGTGTGCGTAAATTAACGTTTTCAAACAAAATAGATAATAAAGAAAACGACAGCTATACCATATACTAAGATATTTCTAGAATAATTTATTCGGTTCTTGCTTATGTATATACAATATAATATACATATAGGTGTCATAATCATCGCTTAGTGTGCGAACTTTATCTGTGAGTCATATTGCAACTTACCTCATAATTGCAATATTGAACCCAATAACAATTAAAGTAATGCCTCATGTTTTCAAAATTAATTCGACGAAATATAAAAAGAAGGAAAAGTTAAAGAGAGCAATACTTTGGTCATTATTATTAAACATTTTATTTTTTTAAATTAATCCTTTAATGCAATTATTCAATACTCAAATATTTTGATTTGACATTTAATAACATCATTTAGTAATAGAAAGGTTACTGGCTGGTGACGGACTTCATAAATTTTAACGATGGTCAAGCAATGGTGGCATCCGCTTTCCACCAACTTCCGCACCACACCAACATCAGGATTTAGAAACTAGACAGGCTTAACAGCCGGTTTTCGATTGAACAAGATTCGAATCACAACTCAATCCCGGCTACGAGTTGCGACCTCACTCGTCAGCTATCATTGGCCCTTTGTGATTAATGTTATCAAAGTAAGTTAAAAATAATTTTAATAACTGAACACGTTTCAAAGCTGCACAAGTAAATCTTAAGTACATCAAATTAAAAGGCAAAACCTTCAGTTAATTCATGCATTCTGAAAATATTATGAAAACTTTTTTTTTTATATCAAATATTTCTATGAATCTTTAATCTTAAAGAGAAAAAAAAATATTATTATTTTTTTTTAAATGAAACTTATATCTTAATTTAAAAGATTCTTGTAACAATGCTTTTGAAATGTCTGTTTTAAACAAGTGAATTCTGATTTTTAAAGGTGCAGTATTAAAAGAGGGCTTTTTTGTTCTTTGTTTATTTTCTTTTTTATTAAAAATGTAATCAGTTTCAAATCTTTTTTTTATTCTAGTCTTTTTGTTTTTCGACTAGTTTTATTTGATAAATTTTAATTAAATTGTATGTTATTCTTTCAGCTCAGTTTGATGGCTCTGAAGAAACATTGCATGCCTTACAGATAGTTCTTTTTTTTTTTTTTTTTTTTGTATATTCTTTCCACTTTAAATGTCATAGAAATTTCTTCTTTCTTTTCATCAAATTATTTTAAGAGAAAATTTAGTATCATTTTCTTCATTTTTTATTACTGAAGGCTCTTTGATTTTATGATTGAATTTTCAATAGAATGTTGATAAATTCATTCTAAAATCTTTAAAACTGAAGTTTTCACTTGGTTTGGCACGACTTGAGATAACATCAAACACAACAATATCGATGGGCTAAGAATAGAGATTTTTTGTCAATTTCTAGTTTGAGTAAGCCTCGGTAGCGCAGTAGGCAGCGCGTCAGTCTCATAATCGCTCTGAAAGAGAAATTTGAATTTCTAAATTAGTACTCATCCCCATGAAATAGAGTTTATAAAGAAAATCAGTTGTGCGTATGAGACTTTGAAATTTGAAGTCGGTTTCGTATTTACGTAAACATTGTGTTTCCTTAAAAGGTTCAAGAAAAAAAAATTTCCTTTTCGACGTGTTAATATGTTTTTTGAGATGTTACAAGATTTTTTTGGGCGTATTAAATATTAAACAGCGTAACCTCAAAACTAATTCTTTTTCTTAAAGAAAATCTCCCAATTTAGGAAAATAGCGATTTAAAATTAAGTTTTTACAGAACAATATAGGTACTTTGCGAACTTGAATGTGATGCATTTGTGGTTAATAATTAAAAATTGAGCTCCATAATGAAGGAATATCCTGTAAGGTGCAATGAATTTCTGCACATGCCAACATAGACGGTTTTGAATGTGCAGGCTATTGAAGCACGAAATACTAACTCGACTTCTACCATCGCACTCGTTGATGCAAAGGCTGTTGTTGAGCGCTGAAATTTCAGAGCCATCTTTTAAAGAAACCCTTAACTACACATCTTATTTACTCCAGATCAATAAGGACCACAATATGAAGACTCAGAAAAAATCCTGCAAGGGCGCTAAATTTCCTTTGTTAAGTGTAGAAAATATGCTGATACCCAAAAACACCAGAATATGTTTATATATGTTCAACCCTTTTAACACACTGTTGTAAACTTCATATTTCCCCGAATGTCTGTTTATTATCCATAGAAATCTCTCCCTTTTTTCTACATTTGCTAAGTTAATTAAAAGAAACCTTGACCTTTTTTATAAGATGTATTTATTATAGAAATTCTCCCAATATTTAAACCGTGGTATATTTAAATTAGTATGCAATAACTTACGAGTAGTGAATAGACCTATGTGATATATATATTTTATAAAGAGCGTAAAGTTTAATGATAGATTTTGTGGGAAAGGAATCGAAAGGCTACTAGTAGTGTTTTGGTATATTTATGCGATTTCAATATTGATAAATTATTGGCCGATACCTTGAATTGAGGATCCGTTCAGGTACTGAAATTTAGCTCTCGCTTTTATTTTATTTGACTGAATTGAACTCGTTTATTCGATGACAGCTAAGTAATATAGTTTAGTATCAGGATTTAGGCTGGGACCCATGTAGAGCCTAATTCTCATATCTGATAAAAATTGTACTGTGATATGATTATTGGAGATCCAAATAAACCCAATTTGTGTTTTTTATATTGTTTGACTTCATTTACTTTTGAGACTTTAACGAACTTGAGAGAGAGATCAAAATATTTCAATAAAGGGTGTCTGGAATAATCTAGGTGTGTTACTCAAAGAATTACATTAAATTAGGAATCCTTAAAGTAAAATTTATATTTTGAATGGATTTTCATTTGGAACATTTCTCTGTCTCCATTATGAAAAAAAATATAACTTTAATGCGCAAAAAAAAAAAAAAAAAAAAAAAAATGCTAGCTGGATTAGGTTTAAGAAAAAATAATTTACGAAGTTAAATTAATCATTCTCAGCACGTCATATGAAATATACACTCGTTTCCCGAGATCGAATATTTCAGTTGGCGTGTTTAGCTACAGATGTTGTCACACGGGATTTACCCTTCAAAATCGGACGACGGAATAAGGATACTTGATCAGACGAACACGCGCAACGTAAAGTCGTATTGTAGTTCTTTGGAAGTACTGAAGCTATCTCAGTCTTTCTCACTTAAATGGGAAACATCTTAGGGGCTGAGGAAGTAAACATGCGAGCAGGTGAAATATTTCCAAGGAAACAACAGTTGTTATGCGTCCATTGATGTAGATGGTGAAAAACTTGCTTTTCAATAAATAATTTTGAATGGATCTTGATATGGCTGTTCCAAGTGGTTTTCAGATATTGTCACAGCAAACAAAATCACGCGTTTTTGTTGGTAGGTCAAGATAAACGAAGACATTTTCTCACGAATATTGTAGGAAGGGTACCATACGGAGCTGTCTCAAGTAGAAATGTAGTTTAGCCAGGAAGGTGTTTTGGATGACGTTTGGCTGTGGGGTGAAGAAAACGTAAAATACCTTCAACACGCAAACATTGGTCGTAAGCTAATTCTGCTAGTTAAGCGTCCCTTAAGAACAAGAACACTTGCCAAGTAGGGTGATTTATAAAACATCGAAACAGTTTAATGTAACGTAGCATTTCAAAGACGCATTGAGTCTTCGATGCATCTACTCAACAGGACCATTGTACAAATGATGGAAAGCGGTGGTCCTCAGCATGTGGTTGCCTAGAAGTTTCGTTAGTGCCTGGAAGAAGCTACTTTTGAAATTTGTTCTTCTATCTGTTGCGATTACTTGTGGCACTCCAAAGTAGGAGAGTTGCAGAACCTCTTTCAGCATTCTAATCGAACACGAGAAATGCCTCACGCCACCTGGATAATGTATCAATGCGTGTTAAGACGTAGTCTCTTGATACGACAAAAGTCCAATGACGTTTTTGTGGAATGACTGAATCTAATCGGGTAGACTGAATATTCTAAGTAGAGTTTTGATATGCAGCAGAGTTTTAGATTTTCGGCACGGAGTAAAAGAATTTACACCATACATGATTGTATTTATTTAAAAATTTGCATATAAAACTTTGTTTAAACAATATACACTATGCGACACTAAAAATGTAACCCCAAGAAGGAGTGGCCAGAAAACGATGCAAATTTCAAGGTAAACGCATGTCACCGAGTTATGCGAATGATGTGAAATGCGCAACTCTTCAGCGCACGTTGAAGAATATATAAGAGAAGGAACCTGAAGAATGTTCAATTTTTGTGCCGTTATTTTTGCTAGAAAAATCATCGAAGGAAGTTTGTTCTTGTCTTAGAGGACGCGGGTAATAGCAGAGAATGCCATGCTGTCTTCATTGGAGGCAGTTCCTGCAGATAGAAAATTTTACGAGAGGCATGGTGATCAGGCTGAGAAGGACAGGTTGTTCCATATGGCAAGTATCAGCTGACACATATATCAGTCCACAGAGTACCGATCGTTGGAACAAGGAAATTTGCAAATTCGATGGGTGCCGGTGAGTAACCATAGTGATCAGCACGCTTTTTAGATCGACGCATCCGCCGACAAGCCGTGGAGGACCCGGAAACTATTTCTACCTCCATTCTGCAGAATGTTCAAGACACTCTGGATGCTCCCATATCAATCAGAATCATTTTCCGTCGATTGGTTGCTAGTGGCCTGCACTTATGGTGGGTGTTAAGAAGACTGCAATTGACCTTACAGTATAGACGCAATGATGCAGGGCTCGAGCAATGTGGAAGACGGAATGGCACAGGGTCGAGTTCTCAGATGAGTCCCGCTTCTGTTTCTCCAATGATAGTCGCCACGTACGAGCGTGACGCCGACGTGGAGACAGGTCGTATGTGGCAGCAATTGTGGAACGCTCCACCTCGCGACAACGCTGCATCGTGGTTTGGGTCGCAATTGCATACGATTCTAGGATAACTCTATCTCATATTCACGGCACTATGAAGGTCTAATGATAGGTATATGATGTGCTTTGGCTGGTGAAACACTCCTATCCTCAAGGTGTGCTCAATTCCCTTCAAGAAGGATAATACCCCACTGCACCCTGCTCCCATCAGCCAACGTGTTCTACAAGGTGCATAGATGCTTCCCTGGTCACAGTTCTCTCCTGATCTCTCAACAATTGAACACATTTGGGATGTGATCGAACACCATTTGCCGACCCTACCACTGTCGAGATCAAACGAACTGTGGCAAAGGGAGAACCGTTCCTCAGGATGCCATCCGTACTCTTATTGACTCTGTACCTCGACGTATTGCTTCGTATATCGCGTACAACCTACTGAGCCCAAGCTGTTCTCTCTCTGTATTATGCATATCAATTCGAAATAAAGATCATTAAATTTTCGTCTCTCTCTGTTTGCCGAGTTTCATCACTTTCTGGCCACTCCTTGGTATTGCATTTTGAATGTCGCGTAATTTAATTGCGGTCTTTACACAATTCTGAGATAAATTATGTAATATTTCCAAGTATTTTCGTCGAAATATCTCAGAAACGTAGAGTTGAAAATTACCATTTGAACCATCTCAAAAATAGAGTATTTGGATGGAGGCAAAATCAACTGTTTTATTTCCAGACCAGTCTCGAGAAGAGACCGTTGCTCATCATCTGAATTCTAAGCGGGAGCTATTTTATCATAATACAAATAGATTCGGGAACAATAATCTCCGAACTCCGTGAAAGGTACCAGTTACTAAATTAACAGAACCAGATATGTAACGAATGCTCCTTGTAAACTGATATATGATCGAGATGTCGAATCTGAAAGAAGCATAATTTTTTCATGAATGTGCTGAAAAGCAATTTTGAATGGCTTAGGGTCGATGAATATAATACAATCGCGAACTTCAACTGAATTTCGGAAAAAGTTTGATTGTCGAATGCAAAGCCAATAGCTTTCGGTTATACCAACTTAATTACGTTCAGGAGATTTTAATTTAAAAAAGAAAACCGAGGGGATCAGTGTTTTCCGTAATATGTTGCTGTAACACTGCGTCAATTGAAGTTTCTGACGCATAAGTTATCAATGATAATTGAGTGTAGTGCTTAGAATATAGCGTTAACTAACAAGCGCTTAATTACATTAAATACATTTCAATTTCTTTAGTCCAATTTAATACAGTTATTTTTAACTTTGTCTTTTAATAACTAGAGTAGACAAGCTTGAGTATTCGCTGCATTTTTCAGTAATCTATCGTATAAATTATGCATAGCAAAGGAACCTGCCTAATTCCACAATAGGTTTTGGAATAGGACATTCAAATGAAGAGTTTACTTTCTTGTCAAGGGAGAAACTCCCTCAACCGAAATTTCGTATTCTAAAGTTGTAGTTTATCTAGACCAAAATCCCATTTTTCAAGGTTTATTTTCAGTCCGCACTCTTGTAATCTCTTAAACATTTTATCAGAATCTAATTTACGCGTTTCCACATCCGAAGTGATCAAAATACAATTAAGATAAACATAACTACATTCTAGATCGAATAAGTTTGGTTTGATTAATCTTTAATTAATTAAACTAGACTTAAAGATTCTGCCTCATTTTTGAGCCCAAAGTCATGTTTGTGTATTCACTTAAGCCGACTGGGCTTATAACAGCGGTTATTGGTATATCTGAAATTTCGATAGGGATTAGATGATATAGCTTGACAATGTCAATTTCTGCTAAACTGCCGTATTCTAAGACAAGAAATTGTAGTAATTGAGGCACTCAAACCAACTACCTCATCTTTAAAGACTGTAAATCGAAAGGATCCAAGGTAGTTTAATCAACAACAGGGGCAAACTACAGTACTTAATTTTTCTTTGTCAGAAATAAGCGATAAGCAATCTAATTTATCATTAGAAAGTGAAAATTTGTTAAATTTAAGTGGCAATATTTTGCATCCAAAAAGATTTCATACCATCATCATTGATGTTTTCTGTCTCTAATTTTCGCATTTTTTTTTTTTTTTTTTTTTGTAATGATTGAAATAGTTTCTTATCACCTAATAGTAAAACTTGAAGCAAGATCTGCAATTTTGAGCTTTCAGATGGAAAAAAATAAGAGCGTTACACAAATCATTTAGGGGTGGATCTCGAACAATGTCTGAACATATAAAAGAATCTTGAACACCAACGCTGCTATCACAGAATGGAATTTTGTTTCATCATTTATGATTCTGGAAACTTTAAATTGAGATTCGATCAGATATAACTAAACCGTAAATCTGGATTAGCTTCCCAAAACGGCATTGCTCAAAATTAAACTCGAACTTAATCAGAATCAAGCAATTGTTAATCAGAATCAATTAATTGTTTCAACAGTCGTATCGAAAATTGAGAAGATCTGGTAAGGAAATGGCTGACACAAAAAGGAATTCGATAAAAAGTAAACGATCTGATTACGAATCCAAAAGAGCAAAACTGGTCTAAGAAACAATTAAAGTTGAAACAATTTTACTCATCATTCGCGAAAGAGGTTTTCTAGGAAAATATTTTAGTATATGACAGTCACCAATAACCTTCATTTTATTCGATACATTTTTTTGATTTTTCATTACGAAAAATTACAAGTTTAACGCACAAAAATCATTATCTGGATTAGGTTTATCAAGAATCAATTCCGAATTTGGAATAATCATTCGCAGCTTGCGAGGTAAAAATAAAAGGCATTTTACAAGATCCAGTATTTCGCTTCGTGTACTTAGTTATAGCTGTTACCACATTTTCATATATTTATCGTGATACATTTATCACATGAAATAACATTTAATTAGCTTCATCAAATATACACTTAAAACCCTTCATTGTTAAAATTCTTTTCCTTAAAAGCTTAAAAAAAAATACAATTTTGTGAAAATTCATTGTAATTATTTGATATCTCAAGCACCATCTTTTAACGCAAACAATAAATAGATCCATATAAATATTTCTATGAATATATTATTATTCTTGATTTATATGCGAATAGATCAAACTTTGTTCCATAAATCTAAGAGTCATCTATATTGCACATAACAAGAAAAATATCCCCGGAAAAATTTCATTATTCATAAGAACCATACATATTGTAACATATCATGAACTTTTTTTTCTTCCCAACGAGTTGTGACGAAGAAAAAAAAAGCGAGCCCGATGCTGTTACGAAAGAAGTATGAATGCGCTAAACACCTATGACTGACAGCTGTTTAGCGTGAAGCCATCTCTTTCGAATGCAGTGCCTCTCGCTTCCGTACGCCCATAGCCATAACCTACGTTTAAATGAATGTTTTTTTTTTTTTTTTTGTTTCGCTGGAAAAATGATAAGTGTAGCCATAGAGCAACGAATTGTGGGAAATTTTGTATGAAACTTGTAATTTATTGAAAGAAGTGTATAGCAATTAATGTTTATCACGCACCTGTTTTTGAGTAGTTTAAACGTTTTCAAGAGGGTCGAGAAGATACTGAAGATGATTCATGACCGGGTCGCCCTTCCTCGTCAAAAACGGATGGCAATATCGAAAAAATCGGTAATCTGGTTCGATAGGGCCGTCGGTTAAGTATTTGTGCAATTGCTCCAACTATAGGAATTGACAAAGAATCCGCTCGGCAAATTTTAGATAACAATTTCAGTATTCAAAAAAATGTGTGCCGAAATGGTGCCTAAAATTCTTACGTTTGAACAGTGTCTTTCACAGTGTAGCAAAAATGTTTGTGCTGACACTGTGAAAGCCATTGAAAATAACTCAAACATCTTGGAAAAGATAATAACATGCGACGAATTGTGGGTTTTTATTTATGATCCTGATACAAAGCGCTAATTCATGCACTGGAAGAACCCAACTTCACTGAGAGTCAAAAAACTCGAATGAGCAAATCAATGCTGAATGTTTTTTTCCCCAATATTCACATACACATGGGATTGTGTACCTTCACTGGGAACCTTCACGTTCTTGATGAACTCCGTGAAAGAATAAGGAAAGAATGATCCGAATTGTGAAATGACTTGTCATTCAGCATTGTCTGTCAAAGGGTTTCTATTGAAGTACAGCATTCCACTATTAAACCATCCGCCTTATTCGCAGGATTTTGAGACATGCGACTATCTGTTTCCTAAGGTGAAATTTTTATTGAAACGGACAATATTTGAGTCCATTAAAGTTGTGAAAGAGAAAGAGGCGCACGTCCTGAAGGATCTGACATCAGAAGACTTCCAGCACTGTTTCGAACAATGGAAGATTCACATCGAACGTTGTAGGGATAGATGAGGGGTGTATATTGAAGGTGATAGTAAGTAAACATGTATGACATCAAAATAAAATGTTTTACAGCGTCTGTCTCGTTATTGGATAGCCATACTTCGTATGTTAACCTCTCTGCTTTGTTCTCACAATCATGCTGACAGTTTCATGAAAAACTTTGTGGAGATTGCTTTTATTTTAATTTATACATTCAGTATGACTTTCTTCTGTTCTATCGGTTCTGGTTCATCCAACGAACTCATGTTCGTCTGTTGAAGCTATTTATGCAAATAGGTCAACACTTGAAGTTACAATTAAAGAAATGTAGAAGTATAATTTAGTTACAAGAGTTCTTAGTTGAAAATTGTACTTGCTTCCTACTGTTTTGTTAAGTTAATTATTACAGTCGAATCCTGTTAACATGCGGTTCAGTTACACGCCCCTCTGCTTTATACTTGAAAAACGTGCGACTCCCTTTTATAAACCATAGTTTGTGAGGTCATTTCTGGACATTGTGGCCACATGACTCTTATTTTTCTTTCCATAAAAATCATTTGTTCTAATAATTTGTTCGACTGATGTCAAGACTTCCTTTTAATAGCAGATATTAATACCTTCTCTCTCTCTCTTATGTATACGAATCACTACTTCTCGGGAAGAGAAAGGCTCCAGTTTATATTTTTTTTGTTTTTTTTTTTTTGTAAGAGATTAATCTCAAGATCTTGTGGTCAGTGAGAGATTAGCTGTACGTACAACCATTTTGTTCTGTTCGATTTTTAAGAGTTATAAAGATCTTTTCATAATTAGTAACTTCCGAAATAATTGAAAATAATGTCTAAATATTATAAGAGAAAACGAAAGTCTTATACAATTGAGAAAAACTCAGTGTTTCCGAGCAAATTCGAAAAAGGCAAAACAAGCAGAAATTGCCGAAGAATATTTATCTGAATTTACGTCATGTGGATGGCTGCAAAATAAGGATGAAGTTGTTGATGAAGGAATAACCAAAAAAACTTCCAAGACATCAGAAAACACTGAATTGACAAATTTTTGATCTCTTTTTTCTTTTACTTTTCTCTCAATCTACACTTTAATTCGCGGTTCTCTTATGCCGTAGTTCAGTAATTACAGACCTCGACTAACACGTGTTCATATAATCAGATTATATTTTACTATCTTCAAGTTGCGATTTACTTTGGAATGCTTCTACATTTGAAGGTTCGTTAATCGATTATTTAAATAAATGAAACTGTTTGCATTCGGCTTAATTTTTTTTCCCCTTTTTTTCACTAGAAGCAACACGATTACTATTGGCGACGGGCCTAGTAATTTTGAACCTCGGTCAAGTGATGAGGACGATACCTGAACTGGCATCCCCCTCTCCTAATTTCCACGCCACGCCTACTTGTGGCTTTGGACCTCGAACATATTTTACGTGACGACAGGTCATCAAGGCTCGAACCCGCGACTTGATGAAAACAACATTGGCCACAAGTCCGCCATTAAGCTACCGAAGCCATGAAACTGTTTGGAACTTAGTTCATCCTGTGTAAGTATCTGGTTGCGAAATGTGGAAAGAAAGAAATTAGTTCAGAAAGTAATGCAAGATCTAATAATTCTTCAAATACCTCCCCTCCCTTCTCTTTAGAGAAAAAAACTCAAATATACATCATGAGTTCTCTTAGTACTTATGATGTAAACATAAGATTAATTCATATGTACATATTTAGCTTTGAACATTTTGAATTAATTTTCATCACAAAGGCAACATACATCCTATGTGATTTTAAGTTCAGGAATGCAAGAAATAACCTTGAAAAGCACGATGATAAATGTTAAAAATTATTCCGTATACAAATCAATGGCTTTTAAGAATTCCCTTTCAACAGTATTTAAACATTTTATGTCGAAGTCTCTTTTAAATAATTGTCTTAAATTAACATTCCTGGCTCAAATGCCAATGACACTAAGATTTGAAAATATTTGGCATTCGGAGATAAAGTAGTTTTATAAAACCATTTCTGTTAAAATCTATCAGAAATGTTCAATTGTTTCCAGAGAAGGGACATAGTTTTTTTCAGTTGCTTAATGATTAATAAGTTTTTTCCTTCATTTTATTATATGTATTTATTTTGCAGAAGACGTTTGCATTAAATTCATTGAAAATTTTTACAAAATTATGCTGC
Organism: Nephila pilipes; assembly: GCA_019974015.1. Taxonomy (NCBI): domain Eukaryota; kingdom Metazoa; phylum Arthropoda; class Arachnida; order Araneae; family Nephilidae; genus Nephila; species Nephila pilipes. Next base: position 830,389 of record BMAW01053598.1, on the reverse strand, counting down.
CATCTATTGATCTATTATTGTTACAAAATTTTTCTCTTTTATGTAATTATCGTGCTGCCATCTATTAATATATTTTTGCTACAAAATGCTCAGATTTATGCAGTTTTTGAGCTGCCATCTGTTGATGTACATTTATAATAAAATTGTGAGCTTTTGAGTTATTATTAGGCATCATATATTGATAAATGGCGCTCTAATGTTTTAGTAAAATCATAAAACTTACATCATTTTGTACAATCAATTATCAAAAATATTTTAAGTATTGAACATTGTTATTTCATATTAGTGAACGTTTCTAAATAATAAACAGTAGAAAAATCCATTTTTTTCACATTTTTATCTCACATGAAAATGATGAAATAAGGG
>BMAW01053598.1:754619-830013 GCA_019974015.1 Nephila pilipes | reverse complement strand
AATTCTTTTTCGATCATTCGAAATTCATTTTATTTTTTTCGTTGAATAAATAATAAATAGAGTTTAATCTTAATGTGATTAGGTCATTTTTAATCATTCACTTGGTATTTACGTCCTAAATGATCACGTAGATCTGAGTTAAATCCAAACAAACCAGTTCGAAAAATAGGGTATACCGAAAAAATCCATTTGTACAGGTTTTTGTATGGAAATCTGAATATTAAGCTACTATTTGTTTATTAAAATTGCAATTTGTCTATGGAAATATTTTGAATGTTTTTTGCTAATTTTTTTAAATATTTAAATAATCAAATACTAGAAATTGCTTTATTATTATCACTTCAATGATTCTGTTTATACCACGTTAAATCTTAAACAGTGTGGGATGGCTCTATATTTTTCCACAAAGGACTAGAATTCTGACAAAGAATCCAGTTGTTTTTATACGCTAAGTTAAATGCCTATGAATAAATAAATGAGCTAAATTCCAGGTTTCGAGTGAAAAAATTTAGTATGTCATTAAGAATTTTTATGAATGTTTATGATACTAGATTAATAATCATGAAGCAAGCATGACAAATTGATTCACTCAATATAAGATTTTAAAAAGATACTAACAATGAGAATATATATATATATAACCTTCTAAGTGTTTAAAACGCTCTGAAAAATTTAAGAAGTTAGACACTGAAAAGCTGAGAGACACACAACATTAACTATCTAAAAAGCAGGAAAAGTTTTCAATATTTTTCAGTGACATTTGAAGAATTTTTTTTTATCATTACGGATTAAATTTTAAAATAGATTTTTAATGTGAAACTATGATTATGTTAAATGTTAAGTATAATAATATTGCATCAAATATAACAAAAATATGATTTAAGAACAATCTGAAAAAATATATGAATTTATAGTCACCTATAAATCTCATAATAGAATCTAAAGCATATCTGTCTTTTACATCACTATACTTGTGTGAGCTTTGACTTGTGAATTTAATTATTTATTGATAATCCCATGAATTGTATTAATGCATTGTTTGCAGATTAAGTAAAATTGCGTTTTTCGCAAACCATTGGTAACGCATGGATCACGTAAAATTACGTTCTTATATGACTGTGTGTGTCTGCATGCGTGAGCTGGATGTGTGTGTATGTGGGAATGCGGGATCCAACACACTAATCAGTACCTGTCGTACCATTCGATTTGATGTGAAGTCATCAAATGGAAAGTCGTGTTAGCCTAATGATCCCGATAGCGGATTCGCGGCCAGCGTTGTTTCCGTCCAGGCGTGGGTTCGAACCTGATGCCATTAAAGCCTCGCCGTGTAACAGTGCTGATTTCCGTTAAACCTGGCCGACATCCCAATTTTTTCCTATGGTGAGTTGTGTAAGTTTAGCAGAGAGAAGTGTCAGCTCAAGGTTTGGCCTCATTACACTTGGCAAATCCTCAAAATTACGAGATCCGTCGCCAATAGCCTCGTGTTGCTTCTCAGTGTGACGTCAATAAAACAATAAATAAATTAATCCAGCTACCAACTGGACTAAAAGGTTATAGTGTGCTCGTTTTAATGTATTTTTTTGTACATAATTAAAATGTTACTACATGAAGCAGATCTGCTTTGGACCACGGATCAAATACTTGAAAGCTCTGAAAACTTTCCAGATCCCGGACCATCCGCATCGAAAAGTACGGAACAGGCTCTAAGATAGGATCATCTACGAAGATTATCTATAGATATAAGGAGTATGTGTTGTAGAAAATTGTGGGCGAAGAAAAGGGGAAAAATTGCGAAGGCAATGGAGTGCATGCGCAGCTAAAACACTTCACAGTAAGACGGATTACATATGTAAATTCTGCAATACACAAGGATCAGTGGCGAATCCAGGAAAGTGTGTGTGTCCAAAGGGACATATGTACCCCCAGATTTTTTCTTCAAGTTAAAATATTTCAGGATGATTATTTTATTGTACTATTATAGATGTTCTAAACTTTTTTAAAAAAATGACTATTTTCTCTTCTTGTGCCTAATAGGTGCCTCCCTATAGAAAATGACCCACTCCAGCAGTTTCTTAGGGAAATAATTACAGAAGCCATTCCTTTCTTCCAGACAGTGATTAACAGGGGCTTAAAAGAAGTCTTCGGAAATGCCCACATCTCAGCGTATCACCTCTTTGCGAAATTGAATCGTCCATGAGCAGTAGTCTCGGATACTGTAAACGAACAGTTGTCAGGAAATCAGGCTCGATCTATTTTCTTTCGTTCAAATGATTACTTTATAATTTTATAACTATAAACTTGTCTGTATCTTTTTCTTGATTTTTTTTTATTCCGTAATGATTAAGTAACAACGGCAGTCACTTAAAAATTATTTTAATTCATGTGGGGTAATTCCAAACGTCAATTCGAAGCAGAAAGCAGCATCCTTGGTCTGTTTTAAAAAGGAGAAGCAAGATTGGCATAGCGTACTCTTTAGGTTTTATCCACTGATAATTCTAAACTAAGGAAATTTCTTCTTTCATGCATGACGATATGCACCCCTCCCCCAATATTAATTTCTGGATACGCCATTGACAGGGATACATGATTTTCACGTTATCATTCACTAAGTCATAAGTTTTTAACTAGTTTTTTTAAGTGGTAGTGTTGAAAATTCCATTTTGATTACGATTGTAAGCTTCCATCATAATTTTGCATATATGTAACTGGATTATTTTCTTAAAACCATAATAAAAGACACATTTCTAGAGGATAAAAACTGCTCTTATTATTATTTTTCAAGTAATCACTAGTTTCTCTCCGATAGTATGCTCGCACAGCGAGAACCCTATTACAACGTGCTAAAATTTCATTTTTGTTTATTAAACCATTTGTGGAAACTAAAAAGAACAGAATGCGCTAAGCGTCACGCGAGACTTTCCCGAGATCAAAGTTTAGTTGGACTTCTGTCTAGCTCAGAGAATGGTCAAGGTAGAATTTCAACAAATTTAAATTTGCGAAATTTTGTATATTATACACTTTTTTTGTTATTTGTGATATGGCATCGTAAAATAAAATAACTTAGTAATGTCATCAAGTCTGTTCAGTAGATCAAGTTTCAATTTGATTTAATCAAGAACCGAAAGATGAAAGCCGACTGTGTTTGGCAGGTAAGCGATAGCTTGCTTATTGTTCTTTAATTTGTGCTTTGTAAAAAACATTAATTCCCCCCCCCTTTTTTTCTTTGATTTTAACCAAAGTGAACTAATCTGAACTTAAAGTGAACTGAAAAGTTTACTGACATTGAAGGCTTTACTGAAAGGATGTCTGCCTTACACAAGGAAGACCGGCCCTGTCTCAGGATCAAGTACGGACCTTAACAATGTGATCTCAAATAGGGTTAATAGATTTTAATAATATGTGTTTCCTTTTTGAACCGATTTGAATGTCTCTTTAAAAGAATAATCATATAAAATTTAAATTACTCTAAGATTTGAAAATTATTTACAGATATTGATTGGTTTTATTAACGTCCTACTAGAAGCAACACGAGGGTTGTTTGCGACGGACCTCGTAATTTTAAACCTCGGTCTAGGTACAAGTACAACATCTGAGGAGGCACCTACCTCTCCTAATTTTCACACTACGCCACTAGAGGATTTTGAACTTCCACAGATTTAATGTGCATCTTCACAGGCTATACGGCGGATCTATAGTGGCATCAATTATCGAATCCAAGAACTCGACGAAAACCGCCGGCCTTGAATCCACGACTATGACTACTAGGCTACTAAATTTTTTTTCCAATAGAAAGTCTTATTGTTTTACTTAATTTAACCACAAATTAAAACACAAATGTAAGAAAATTCATATTATTTAACGGGACTAACAAAGTAAATTATAATTTTGTTCATTATATCTTATTATTTTACTATTTTCCATAACATATGCGTTTTTACCTCTTATAGCTTTTTTTTAGAAATTTTGTTTTCAATGTCTTCATTGAATTTAAAGTAAAATAAAAAAAAGAAAGGGTTCAATTCAGTCTGATATTTTTTATCAAACTCTTAAAAAATTATTATGTAATAAATGTGTTGAAACGGGATCGAAAAGGTCTTTCGGACGTGCTAGCCTTAAGAAATCAAATCCGTATATGATTTGATTTTAGTTTTTTAATATTACTTTTTTACACCAAATATACTTTTTACACCCTCACATAAGAAAAAAATCACCCTTTTAAATAAAATTTCTCTTAAAGTTTTCGATATATTGTTTGATTGAATACTCATTTGAAAAATAAATTTTTTTTTATTTATTGGTGGGAACTATTAATTGGAGTCCAAGAAATTATGGAAAATTGTATTATATCCTATAATCCTTAAGGGGAATTACGAGATTATAACTTTAATCATGTGGGTCTAAAAACATTTGAATCATTGACTTCCTTCTTGGCATGTTTCAGAAATAATATGGCCAAGAAATTCTAATATGTCGAAAATTAGATTTTGAAATTGTTTTTGTTTATTTAGTGTGTGGTACGGATTATTAACAGAATGGTTTTTTAAGGAAAGGAACTGTAAAAGGATTAACCATGTTCTATGTGATTTCTGATAACCAATAAATCTTTCATTACTTTTATTTAAGAAAGACAATTAGAGGAAATCTAATTGGATGAAAAATGAACTATCTTCTAGAATGGATCGTGTCTGAAGTGTAAAAGTTCAAAGTGCAATCACTAATATATTCATAGTTTCGTATTTTAACTAAATGTTGCTCAGATTTTGCAATAGCAGGATGGCAATGCAAATAGAAGCAAAATAATCTGAGAAATACTGTTGGAAATCGTGACTCCAGAAAATGTAATGATAGACATTTATGTGTGCGCCGAGGTTGATTTATGAGTCTCAAATAATAAAATAGTTAAATATTAATGGTATAACCTGTCTAGTTAACCTCCAATTGGAGAAAAAACCTCAAGGAATTTTTTCCTCGTTGACTAAGTACTGACAAGTTGCTTTCTAACACATCGATCAATAACTCCCAAGTCTAACATTGAAAACAACATTTTTTTTGCAAAATTTTTTTTTATTCATCAACATAACACCTTTTGTTAATCACCTTTTAGGGTGATATAACTCCAACGCTTTTTCCAAATCTTTTTTTTTTTTTTTTTTTTTTTTTTTTTTTGTTTTTGTTTCCCCTTTTTTTTTTTTTTTCGCAAGAAATCTTTTTTGTTGCGAGTAAATAGCGATAAACAGCTTTCTGAATCATCGACTCGTTGCTGTTTTTGTTCCATCCTAAGCAATCGCGGCACCCACTAGGAAAAAACCTTTTTCACTTCACTTCAAAAAACCTTTTTCCTGGTCCGATCGACTTAAAATTTTGACACGTTTCAAGCAAAGGTTAGTACTCTAGAAAGACCTGGTTACTGGTTTACTACGAGCGCCATCTCTGGGTTAGTCTCGGGAGTTATTGATTGATGTGTTAATGATCACTGTCAAGCAATTTGTTATTGATTAATACTAAACATTTGTGACTGATTAAAGGAGACCGCACATCCAAACGAGTTCCAAGTAGATTTGTAATGCCATATCCTAATCCAGTATGCATTATTACAAAAGAAACATCATTAAACATTTACTTTTTTTAAATATTTGCTAGTCTAAAAACAAATCTGATGTATATCAAAACAAATGGAACTAACATATGGATTTTCTGCATGATATATCTTGATCATTTATGATCCATTGTGCTTTTCTAGCGAACTGTCATCGTTGTGATTAAGTGATACAGTGAAGTAATAACAATGAGCCAAAAAAGTTAAGATCATTTTATTTAGTTTCGAATCAGTAATTTCAAATGAAATAAATAATGTAGAATGGTTAACTAATCACGTCCCTATTTAAATACAGCTATCCCTCTATAACCCGGTACTATCTTATCTTTCCGGTCCTATCAGAAATCCGCTATTTTTACACAGAGGCATATATGCTTTACAGATATTATGCTATGCTGTTTATTGAAATGGAATATTATTGGCTATCAATACAAAAGGTACACATTTTTTTGTAGTTTTAATTATTTCGTGTGTTTGACACTTTATTTGCGTGTACTGTATTGAATTTTATGCAATAATATACAGTTTTTGCTGTTTAAAGACGTTATTGTTGATTTTCCCGTAATTCGGCGGTTTTGGTCATCCCGCGGTGCTACGGCACGATATCTGCCGAATTTCTAAGAGATTACTGTATTATAAAAATGAATGTTACTTTTGTAGGTAGCACTGAACAGAGAGACGTTTCCAGATCACCGGATCTAATTCATCCAGATTATTTCGATTCCTGCAGACATTCCCATGTGGTGGGATGATAGATGAATCGATTGTACAAGAATCGTTATTCTTTTTAAGAAAACTTTTTCAAATGTGCGAGAATATTTTTTGCTCAAGATATCAATAGTCCTTATAAAAAACTTACTCAGGACACCACTTCGGCTACTGGTTGTTTAGATTGCAAAAAAAAAAAAAAAAGACAGGATACCTAGAAAGTACTATTTATATTTATTTATTGCAATTTATAAAGTATTATAGCTGATATTTATAAAATAAGATAAAGGGCTTGTTGTACCTACCGTTGTTAAAGAAATATGACGCTTTCAAGAGCTAGTTTCACTCTAGAGAAAAAAATACAATGTACTCCGGCTCGACTTTCAAATCGAACATTTAGAAGATCTCTGATGTCCCTTCGAAAATTTAGAATGGAATAAGATTGATCAAGCCTCCTCCGAAACCACGGGACCTAATTATTTCTTTTAGTTGGATATCTGAATTAATAAACTGGGCTATTGATCCCTAATCACCTCAACTGGGGAAGAAGATTGTACCTGCAAAATGTAGCATCCGTTGACGAGGTACTTTTGGGGGTTCCCAGGAAATCGGACTCAATAAGGTTACCTCAAAATTTATGGGAATCAGGAATATTGCTCGTTCTTTCACTCGAGTCCAGCTGCTTTTAATGAAGCTCTGTCCGGATGTAAGGGAGACCATCGATGAAGTTGTTAAGTTTGGTCTCCGCATGGACTTCAAATCCGAATTAAATGTAAACTCTCAGTTTATCACCTGACAGTGGCTCCGTAAAGTGCTCCTATAAATCTCTCCGATTCGTCTTTTCCTTTCCCCCCTTTCCTTATACTTTTCATATAATAAAACAAATTATTTTTAAATTCTATCTGTGATTAAAAAGAGGAGAATACCTATCTGCTGCAATCTCGATAGGACTAAAAAAACCTGTAGATGAACTTAGTCTGAATGCAAGTTTGACACTTAAGAAGCATATCGATGGTATAGAAGTGCTACATCATAATTACAATTATTTTCAGAAATGTAATCTACACTTGTATTTACACGTATTCTACAGAATTACTACTTTGTGATACAACTGAGAGAGCTGTAATTAAAATGAGAATATTAAATTTTTAAAAAGTTTCTTGTCTTTCTCTTATTGCACAAATGAAGTATGACATATACATCATCAATTTATATATTACAATGTAATATACAAATCTGAGAGTCTGTTGGCTTATATCTCCGATTTCATTATAAAGTACACCGTTGATTCTATCACTCCAAATATTTAGGGTGTTAGTTGATATAGGAAGAAGTCGTAAGCCTGGCAAAAAAAATCCAATACATTTTTGGTGATATTTTTCAACTCTTCACCAACTTTGTTTTCATTATTCTCCTGTTTTTCCAACACACATAGATAAAATAATCTTCTCCCTAACCTATTCTGCTCAAAGTACTCTCAATTTAATAATTTTTTTAAATTTTGATTTGATGTTTTTTTAATCGATCAAAAAGTAATGGAGCCACATTAGTCACACTTAACTGAAACTGAATAAAACTGAATGTTTAATGGTTGATTTGTTGCTGTCGCTTCTTTATATAAATCCCCACCCTTAATCGAACAACGCAAGAAATGTTGGGGTTGCTTTAATTGTTTAAAAAAGAATACATATTTATACAATGAGAAAATTTATCTAATCTTTAAATTACATACTCATTGAGAGAGGGTTTTTTTCCGTCTTCTTTCCTTCTGCTTAGGAAGATTATTGTTCCTTTACGCACAGCTGTGGAGAATATCGCATACGCATCACTGTATGATCTATCTCTACTTCCGATAGTTTATTCATCATGATTTTATTCTGAAAATTCATCCGTGCAAATAGAAAGTACTGGAACTAGTTAGGAATAAATTATCGTTCGGAGGTATCACTTCAATACCTCAATTTAATATATTGTTCCATTATCCCGATAAGTAGCGTTACTAATGTTTTCCCAAAATATGTTTATAACGAGAGAGAATTGTAAGAGAGAAAGAAAATACAAAGTCACACAAGATAAAATAACGTCTACGGAGCGGCACGTACCCAAATTCTTCTTCAAAATTGAAATTAGAGTAAAATAAGCCTTTGTTCTCTCCTAATTAAGTTGAGTGGTTTCTATTCCATAAAAATTAGAGAAATTATTCAATTATTACATCTCTTATTCCTTTAAAGAATGCGGAACATATATCATTAGAATAATAATAGCAACAAAAATGGAAACTTTTTAAATTATAAGTAATATTATGTTGGAATCTTTTCCTTAATTAACACAGAACAGCCCTTATTGTTATCGTTTAACTTTAAAAAGAGGATCCAAACGAAAAAAAAAATATTCCAAATGAAAAAAAAAGCTTTAATTTTACTATTATATTGCCTCATAGCTCGCAAGGACCGGTGGTGCCTAGGTACGAAGCGCGGTTACATTTAGGGTTTCTGGGTTCATTTTCGAAAGGTCTGTTAAATGGTTTTCTGTATTTCATTTTAATTTCTAAAACTTCTCAGAAAAATATTTACATTTCCAGAGAAATATTCTGGAATATAGCATTGTGGTATATAAAGGCATATGTTCTCCGTCATTGGAAGTTATCGGTCAAATGTAGCTGCTCACTGTTTGTTAATAAACCACGTTATTCCGATATCTATTGAGTCTTGAATTCAACCTTCTCCAACGACTACGCGACAATATTCAAAATTCCCCAATGTATAATTACTAGTATATTTTGATACATAACAAGCAGCAAATTACAGTTTCTTATTCATTAGACGTTTACTTTATTGTGAGATTGGAATTAAATAGTCCAGTTTCTCTTTTTCTGCAGCTGCGGTATCCTAGTGGTCATGGATTCGGATTCGTGGCTGGCGGTTTTCGTTCAGTCGCGGGCTCGATCCTTGGCCGCTAGACTCGCCGTGTAGCCGAGGTTAATGCACGTTAAATCTGTCGGGTCCTAAAGTCCTCCCGTTGGTGTGGAAGTTCGAAGAAGGGGGTACCAACTCAGGTGTCGTCCTCATCACTTGACAGAGGTTCAAAATTACGAGTGTCGCCAATAGCCCTCGAGTTGCTTCTAGTGCGACGTTAATAAGAAACAAAAAAAAACCCTCTCTTTTTTCTGCAATTCTACCTCATCATCAGATTCTACCAACTCATTTCTATAAACCCAAAATAGATGAACAGAGTAACTTGTAATCGATAGCTATTAATCCTTTTTTTCATTGATTCAAACCAATGTAGTCATATTTCCAAATACATAATTAAGATAATGGGTTTTAAAACCCTAGATATTTATGAAAAATCGAGAAAAGTGAGCCCATTTTTTGACCCTATGAAATATAATTCGAAAAATATAATTGTTCAAATTCTGTTTTTTATGTTTTTATGATGACAAAATACAAAGTAAAATAAATATTTGTTATTTACTTCTACTTTTGAAAGGAGCAAAAATGCTGATGATGTATGATTGATGAATGAGCAACTCAGTATTGTGACGTATTTCCTTCATTATTTTACTCTATAGCATTCTTAAATTATAATTAAACCGCCAAGCAGCTCAAAACTCCAATTGGAGATACGTAAGAGAATGACAACACACTTCAATATTGATCTAAGAATATGCAAGATCGCGCTCTCTCTCGAATCCTACTTGACACTAAGTTAATCTTAGTTTATGTTCAAATAATAAAGTGTTACACACATTGCTCATTTCACTCCAAGCATTTCTCGATTGTATTAGATTCGCCTTCTATTATTCTGAACATGGGTCATTTCCAACTTCCATCGGAATAAATGATTAATTCTGATGATTCACTCCAATCTACGACATCTATCAGATGGTCGCTATCTCCCTTCTCTCTCTTTTCATTACCCCCCCCCGTTACTTATACATCACTATCTCTAATTCAATTCCCTGCACTTAATATTTTCATCGAATTTACCTAATTACGTTTCATTTGGTTGGTAAAGAATTGCAATTGTATTCAATTCAAATTACAAAAAGTTCCCTAGGTTAGTGAAGAGAAAATCGAGAATAGCTCAACATTGCAGTATATGTAAATGTGTTTCTAATATTATACTGCGACAAATTACGAAAACTGATGAATTGTTTCCCCCTGTTATATACATACTTTGTAGAATATTTTAAAATTCACGACGGAGCTACGAGTTTTGAGATAATAATCGTAACCCTCCAGCGAAAGAGCAGAGCATGCTTTGACTCTCGCCCTGCTAGCTGAGTCGATAAAGCCAGAAAATAAAAGTTTTTCTTAACCTTCGAGGGTGAGATTTTCTTATACTCGTTTATTTTTACTGCAGCAATAACCTGGAAGAAAACTGCAAGCCTCTAAATGTAATTGTTAATGTATACCAAATAAATAATTCGACGACTTTTATAAAACTACAATATACAGTTTACTTTCTTTCTTCTATAGCACAGATCGAAAATGATTCTACTTATAAAACGTAATTTAAATCACTTCTAACATATCTAAAGTAAGTTACAAGGTCTTTTACTTAATCGTAATGGTCCCGTAAAATTTACCTACATCAGGTTTGAAAATATGCTCTTCGGAAGATTAGGGAACGAAAAACATAACTTTTAAGTGTTAAAGTATAATTTTCTTTGTGTCATTTTAACATCTTTCTTGACAAGTTAAAGATATAAACAACTTAAATGCATAATAGCTATTCCGTCACTGAAAATGATTGAAATGCAAAATTGACCTTGGGCTATAACGGAGCGAGTCAAGTAATTTTCGACAGAATTTTTTATAGGTTTTCCCCACGTTTCTAGTAGAGAAGCATCTAGAACCCATTCAAATAATTCCAATCAATCACCAATGCAGAAATAACTTCGAACGAACCCGGTCCCATTTTACACCTTTCAACACGACTTCCTACAAGCTGCTAAACTCGGAACTTCTTTAAGACGGTTGCACAACCGTAACCTCTACCATACATAGTCACGCCCCCCGTTGCGAAAACCACTCGTCATTTCGTTCAGAACATCAGCACGGGGTCTTCGAAGTTGAATGCAGAAGAGTTCTCGGCATAAAATAAGTTGCCGAGTTTGTTTGGTTGACCGACGTCAGAGAGCTCTTGCGGAGTCCGGAACGATTCGACAGGAATTTATTTCTGTTTCCTGACTTCGCTGATGTACTCAGAGTATGGAAATGTGACCTTCATATTCCAGCAAATATTCCGTATTTGCTTTGCCGTTGATAAGTGTTAGGGTTAAGTTGGAGTCCTGGAATGATCTGATAATAGTGTTTCCGCGATGAAGTTAGGAGCGAAAAAACAGTGAGGGGGGGGGGGGGAATCAGTTTATAACGCATGATAAATTAATAATTACGGCAATCATAATTAAGAAACGCTTGGAATAGTTGTTTTATGAGCTATTTTAAAATTTATGTCCTAAAAGCTATTTTATTGCGTTTATTTTAAGAGCAACGCTGAAAATAAACGTGATTGTTTGTTTTGTGCAAGTTTAATTTTGATTTGTTTTTCTGATTGAATTAAGAATTTTGAATATACGGTTGTGGTAAAAATAATTATTTTCCTTAAGCAGTTGAGACTTTTAGAAGATGATTCAAAAATAATTACAAAAAATTTAGGACGTAAAATAAAAGCCTTCTTAGTAATTTTTGTTTTTGTGATATTTCAACATGCCCTAATATGTTGTTTTGAGAAAATGTCCACAACAAAAATAAAGAATGCATGGTGTTAGGTTCAAAAGATTGACGTTATAATACATTATGATTATTATAATTACATATAGTTTGTTTGAGGTATGTTTACATTGCTAAGATATCGTAACTTAATATTTTATCGTATGCTTTTATTTTAATATCCGAACAAAATATTATTGTCTACTTTAATAATTTATCGTTTGCTCTTATTTTTTTCATATCTGGACAGAATATTGAAAATTATAATAATTTATCGTTTTATCTTAATATTTTATTTAATAGTTGATTTTCTGCAGAATAGCCCATTTTTATTTTTTGTTGTTAACATTAGAAACATTTTTGTACTTTAGAATGTTTTGCATGTAAAAATAAAAGTGCATTAGGTATTTGAAGAAAATATTTTCTTTTCTTACTGTAATTGCTTCTGTGGAGTCTGAATTCGAAAGCACGCTTACTTTACATTAATTAATGTTCATTTTGAATAATCTTCTTTTCCGGAATAAATGAACAGAAAGAAAAGAAAATAATTAAAAAATATTGGTTACATGTTAAAATGAAATTAGCAAAGCCAATTCCATTTTTTCCCCTTTTTTCAAATATCATATGAAGTAAATTACAATTAATAATTGCTTTTTTAACGATACCATTTGGTAAATCAATTAAACCTTTTTTTTTCACTCACTGGTTATAAATTCTTTTTTATTACTATAACAATAAAAAAAACTATCAACATAATTAAACATAGAAATATTTAAATATTATTTTAATGCATATTTATTTATACTAGCTCATCTTTATAACAATGATCAATTTGATGGAAATAATTAGAACGTGTTTTTGAAGATGTTAGAGAAATAGTTAAATCAAATAGCGTCTAAATTTTCCACAATTAGAAAGCGCTGAGCCGAATCGATATCTTAACGAGAAGATAAGACTTCGTCAAGCATAGTTAAATAAAAAAAATTAATCTGAATATATTTTCAATTTCTATACGCAATACACACACACGCGCACACAATAGCAGACATAGGAAAAGAGGATATTATGCTCGAATACCTCTTGATAAAAACTTTTCTTCAAAATTGTTACGTTAACGTTTCTTTTAGTATCATATATGAAAGTGTATCGTAAAGTTGTGACGCTCCCGTCTAAGGGGCCATTTTGATTTCGCGAATGCAAAGTTATGGAATTCCTGCAACAACATTCAAATATTTCCTGTTTTATCTATTTGAATGAAAATTTGCATCAAAAAGAGCAAAAATAATGAAGGATTCGAAGGAATTACATTTTCCCTCCGATTCTTAAAAGTATTTTTACCCCTATATTAAAAATTCGTTTGTGAGTTTTCCACTTTTTAAAAATACTCTAAAATATTTTCGAAAATCGGAAGAAAAAGGTAATTCAGCAGAAACCTTCATAACTTTTTTGCTTTTTCGAATGCACTATTTTGCATTCAAATTGTAAAATATTTTAGATTTGAGGACGATAGTAGAAATTCCATAGGATTAACATTACGCTCATGAAATCAAAATGGCCGGTAGACAAGAACCTTAATTAACACTAAGAAATAACAACACAAACCCACCTGGATAAAATTCCTTCTAAATACTAATTCATCTATATGTGCATAATGCCGTAATTTACACCTATTAATTATGATTTTTTTTTGCTTTCAAGAAGCTGTAGATTGAAGTAACCCACAATATGGCTAAGTTTGAGTTTTACAATGAGGGTCTTTGAAAGACCACAAAAAGGTATGTGTAACTCTGGATAGTGACTGCGTAATGAAATCTCAAGAATGATGAATAAAATACACGTTTCTATATCTATTATTTCTTAGCAATGATTAAAACTTAACGATACTCCAGGAAATAATTAAAACTTTAACGTTTTTGCAGGTCATTTCAATCTGCAGTTTCTTGAAATTAAATAAATTAACATTAATATCTATGATCTACAGCATTATGTACATAAGGATCAATTAATATTTAGAATAAATTTTATCCAGGTATCTCAGTTATTTCTTAGAAATAAATAAAGCTTTATGATTTCCCCTCGTTCTGATTTCATATAAATCTATTTTAAAATATGTAGAACAAAATAATATATATATATTTCAAGCAATTTTACAGCTCATCACTCAAAAAAAAATTTAAAAAAAATTATTGATGCTTCGTGTTAATTTTAAATTATAATTTTCTTCCTATACTGTTTTTTTTTTTTTATTATTAATTTTAACTTTTATTCATTGAAACCATTACAATTTCATTCGACAGAAAAGTACTAAATAGCCAATCAGTTTTTCTTCGTCTCCTCCTTTTCATTTTAGCCTTTCAAAGGCCCAGTTGACGCATGCACACATGTTACGAAAGTCATCAAACCAATATTAGATTTTATTTCAATTAAAAATAAATACTACAGACAGACCAAGTTGGATTAATCGAAAACAAAAAGTGTAGGAATGAAGAATATAAATAGATAAAAACTAATAAAAAATGATGATAAATGAATGAAAAATAAAAAGAGATGTAATAAAATATTATAAGTGATAATAATTCTAGAAAAAATTGAAATTAGCTTTGAAACTTTCACTTTAACATGATGTGCTAACATTTTTTTTTCTCTTTCTGTTAAGTTCTCGAAAAAGTAAAATTATTCAAAATGAATAATAATTAAGGTAAAGTAAGCGCACTTTCGAGCCCCAGGCTCCACAGAAGCAATAACAATTAAAATAAATACCACCTTAAAATTCCCAATGCCTTTTTGTTTTCCCAAGCAAAGCAATCTAATGTACAAAAGCGTTACCAATGTTAACAACAATAAAGAGAGAGAGAGAGAGAGAGAGAGAAAGAAAATAATTTTTTTTTTAAAAAAAAACCTGACTATTCTACCACAAAAATCAATTATTAAATTAAATTTTAAAATAAGAGCAAACGATAAATATTTAAAGCTGACAATAATATTCTGTTCAGATATTAAAATAAAAACACTTGACAAATTGCTAAATTAAATACATCTTAGTAATGTAAATATATCTTGAGCGAACTGAATGTAATTATTACAACCATTATGTATTGTACTGTCAATCGTTTGAATTTAACACTATGTATCCTATTTTTATGCCCACACATTTTTGTTGACACCACTTTCTCAAAACAACATGTTACCATAGGTTAAAAATTGTGAGGAAAAACAAATGAAATAAGACTCATGTTTATTTCACTATGAGATCGGAATATCAGAAAAATGTCTGCTCATTTTATTCAATACCATGCCTTATATGAAATAGGTTTACACACAGTGCCGGTCGGTTGTATAAAAGCGGGGCCTGAGGCAAAGTTAACTTACGGAGCCTTGAAATAAATTTCGAACAATAAAATAATGATTTATTTCATTTTGCCATTTATCACATTATACGATTTAAATTATTTGATCCGCAAACGATATTTTTACAGGTACATTAGCATTCTTATTACATTTTCGATAGGCAGACGATTTTTACAAAATATTTTAAATCAAAATAGAGTAGAGGCTATGTTTTTCTTTGTCTGGTTAATACGCTTGCTTTTAGTTATATTACTCAGTACAGGGATCATTAATATATACTAAACACTTATCTTCCTTTTAAAGTGGAATATTTTATGTATTTTTATACGTGCGATGTGTGTGTGTGTGATCAGGTGTCACAACGCAAGCATAACGTACATTTTTAACATTTCGCACAAGTCTTTGATAGCTATTTGAAAGCGTAGCAATTCACTTACTTGTCTTACATAGATTGAAATGAAATAAGCGCTTTTAACATGATAATACTCGTGTTTAAATGTCCGTATATTTGGATTAAAACCGAAAATAAATAAGGAACAAAATGAAATTCCTGCAGTACGGTGCCTTTTGCGCTCGCACCTCCCAACAAAAATTTTAAAGGTAAGGTAAGTTTAGAAAAAAAATTTAAAAACATATCTCTGGTTTCTTAAAATGCAGAAAAGAAATGTAAAGAAAGCTGATTTTTTTTTCTTTTAAGAATTCAATTTAAATTTTGAAGATATAAAGTGGAAAAGAAAATTTATTTTCGACTGCAATTGAAGGAGAAATATAAAAGAAAGAAACAAGCTTTTGAAGTAACAAGTTTTGTACAATTTTCGAAAAATAAAATTTAGAGTTTAAAAGTCTATTATTATTTATGCATTATTCGAAACTTGATGAAAAATCAATGCCTCAGTAGCCATAGCTTTCCTACTTTTCCCCCGAACATCTCAATTTTTGTTGTATCAAAGCTACATGTATCCTTTATGTCGTGCGTGATTCCATTTTTGGTATGATCGCCTTCCCTTTCCATTCACATACGCCAAGTGACCAGTTGCTCTATCAACCTAGGGAAGAGGTGAAAGTCGCTAATAGCAAGGTAGGATGCAAATGACACCTCTCTGCTTCAACCTCATTCCCATGTAGATCGCCAACTTCTTCACTTTTCGACATACATACGAAATCTCAGAGGAATGGTGAATGAGACTCAGAGAATGGAATGCAAGCGTCATTTCGAAGGCGGCCTCTGTTGTAACTTTGGAATAAAAATACCTGAAAACATATTGCGATATCTGATCCTATTTACGACGCATGTCATGAGGCCTGTAGGTTTTGATTCCTTAAAAAAAATATGGCCATATCATAAAAGTAGCAGTAAAACCACACTGTTCCTTTTGCTGCATGCAATAGAACTTGGAATTCTCTATTGCCCAAATTCGACAGTTGTTTGTATTCACGAGTCCGTTTTAATGAAAATACGTTTAGTCGTTCCTTAGAGTATTTTAGAGAAAAGAGTCATCCACATTCATTTGTGCAATTTACTGTAGTGCGAATGTTAGCCGAGTTTTTGTATCACCCTATAATAGCTATTGTAATCTCTGAATCTTGTATGGATAGTAGCGCAATATGTTACGCACCACATTTCTCAATTTGGAAATAGAAATGTCGATTACATTTGCAATTGCTGACATACTTGCATTTTCACTAAGCGACTGGCTTGATGAATCATCAGCTGTTGTAGTAACATTTTCAATGCTAGAATTGTTCAATTGTTTTCGTCCTCTGCCAGGCAGAATGACTTCCAGTTACCTCAAATCTTTTTATAATTTTTTTTTATGAACGCCACGATCATACAATGATCCGTGTTTAATATTTTTCTGTCTCTGGAGTTTTCAGAGAGCTGCAGTTACATTGTTATTATTTCGATAAAATTATTTTACGAGAAGACCCTTTCTTTCTTTCTAAGTTAACATTTTCCACAAAGCGTGGAGTCTTTATGATTTTTACCAACAATAAACTAGTGCAGTATGAAAAGAATCAACATACACATTAGTTGCATTGTTTTAAATCTTAAGTTACATGAAGTATATTTAAGGGTATGGAAGCTGTGGCATTATTGCCACCTCTTAGTTCATCCAAGATTTGAATAAAGGAGGTAAATCATAGTCAATAAAAACTCAATTGAAATATTCAATTTTGCTTCAGTTATTAAAACGATCTGCAAAAAATCGCCTTTGATGTTGGTACAGTGCCACCTATTGACGAAAATTGTAACGGCCCGCCCCGGGGGCAGGGGGGGGAGGGGGGAGGAGTCTTATTACATGCTAATTATGTTTTATTGGGAACCTTAGAAACGGCTGTAGAACCTTTTAAGAAACCAAAGCTCCTGAAGTTCTTCAGGCTTAAACATTTGATGAAGTCGTTTTGACGCATTCCAATTGAATAAAAAGTAATAAAAGAAAACAAATTGCTGATGGCGAGCAATGGCTGTCTTTTTTAATCACTGTTTTGTTTTATCTCTCTAAGTAACTGACATGTAAAAGATGTTTTATTGACTATAACTTATCTAAAATCTTATTTTTAGGTTGCTACCCATTAATATTGCGTCAAAAAAAAACTTTATGTTATAAAGCGTTGTTCCAATAAAACGTTATTCGTATTTTTTTTCATATGTGAGTATAAATCATTAAACGATATATTCTGATTGTTTTATTTTACTTTTAGTCAAACGGAACATTGATTTTTCTGCCACAAAAGCATGACCTACATCTTTTTTCTCTTGATTTAGCAAGCGATGGGAAAAAAAAAAGAAACAACAGTACACAAAAAAATTATTCGCTTGATAAAAGAGCAATCCAGGACGAGATCGCAAAAACTAATTTTTAATACATTTCTGATTTTTAGTATTAGAGCTTATTCATAACCAAAATAATTTTTATGCTTATATTTATTGAATATTTCTTTCTAAGAAAATCACACAGTTCCATATGAAATTCAACTGATTCGGGATGAGAAGTTTGATTTTGTTATGCATTTGCAGCTTTACTTTAAAAAGTTGCTGAACATTCTATTGAAAAAATAAAGACCCGGTTTAACTCGCACAATGACGGAAGCAATCACTAAAAAATTCAGATATTATACACCTTTAACTAACACTAACTCGTTTTGTCTCTCCTTTTGCTCTTTTGAGTGACTTTTAAGTTTGAATATGGTTTCTGTTTATTTACATATCAATGTTTTATTTAAATTGGAATAGTTTAAGACCGTCTCATGATCCTTAAACTTTTAAAAAAATTCGATGTGAAAAATATTTTTTTCTTGAATACTTTAAAAACAAATCCCTTGAATATATTCTCATTATTTCCCGAGATATGATTACAAATGTCCGTGCTTACTTCTGATCAACTTTATTGCACAAAACACTTTAAAGCTCATGTTCTCAAAATCTGATATTTCATCATTTTGTGCAAAGTACCTTAAAAATGTTTTAGATAACCTCGAAAAAAAATTGTACAATTTAATTATCATATTATTTCGCATAATTTGTACAACAGTTATTATGTTTCGTACATATTTTTTATGGTTTTTCAATAGAAGGTATACATTAAAATAAGAAAATTTTTAATGCCGGATATAATAAGGTATAAAAATGGAAAATTGCATTAAATTTTAAAATATTTTAGCTTAATATAATATTTTTAAGTATTTATTTATATTATGAAACGAATTATATGTTCTGAAGAACGATTTCTTTAGGATTGTGAGCACAAATCAATATATAATTAAATATTATGAAAACAAAATTTTATCTCAAAGCAATATTTTATAAATTACTTGAAAATTCTATGAATATTTAAAATTAATTAACCAAATATAAACTTTAAATTATCACATACAAAAACTGATATCCTTTCAATGAAATTTTAAAAAGATGTGAAGATTCGGACGAAAGTGGAAAATATTCTTGTTTCTTTCGTTAGACAGTCGTACGATTCTTTCATACAAAGTTGGTTCATTAGTTTGCCTCTTCAGATAGCTACTTCAAATCAAAATTTTATTTTAAATTCAAACAACAAAATACTGAAATTTAAATTAAAGAACTTATATTTTGTTTATGATTTCAGAACATATAAAGTAAGAAAAATTTAGCAATATTAGCAGTTAATCATTGATTAATTCTGTAGATATCGATTTATTAGAGTCTAATCTAAATACATAACTAAACTGAATAATTATCTATCTCAACCTATGTACACCATTAGTAAAATTCCGATTTTTTAATATTAAGTATTGGGAGCAAATGATGCATTACACCACGAATTTGCATATTAGTTGTCAATAAATAATAGCTGGCTTCTCAAAATTGAATTCTATTTTAATTCTTCATAGCTTAAATTATATCTATTTATTGTATTCTTTTTGCGTATATAAATTTATTCATCTACTGATACCAACCACAAAATTTTAAATAACAAAATATATTTAAGCACTTCAACGAACTGTTCCAACGTATGTGAAATTAAATCTTTTTTTACCAGGTGTGGCTATTAAATAACGAGATTGAAGGTGTTGAACATTTTATTTTGATACTATTTACTTATTTCATACACATTTACTTATTACCTTAAATATATATCCCTCCTCTACCCCTAAAACGCTCCATGTGAACCTTCCATTATTCGGAACAGTGCTGGAAGTCTTCTGTCAGCTCCTCCAGGACGAGTGCCACTTTCTCTTTCACAGGTTCAACGGATTCAAATCTCGTTCCATTTAACGCAGATTTCACCCTAGGAAACAAATAGAAGTCGCATGGCTCAAGATCCAGCGAATAAAGCGGATGGTCTTTGGATGCTGTACTTGGCGAGAAACCTCTTGACAGACAATGTGGTATGAGCCGGCGTATCGTCGTGGTGGAAGGATTTGCCGTTCGAATTTTTTGTTAATTCCTACAGTCTCAGAAATCACACGAATATTTAACAGACCGCCAGATTTGACCAGATTATCGATTTTTCCGAAATTATCACCCGTTTTGGACGTGAAAGAGCGATCCGGGCGTGAATAATCTTCAAAGTCTTCACGGCCATCTTGAAAACGCTTGAACCAATTAAAACGCGTGCATTCGATAAATATTCATTGGCAGACACTCCTTTTAATGAATTATGTTTTTTAATAATAATTTAATTGTTTTACCCTATACACACACACACACACATATATATATAATTTAACATCCTTTTTTAAATTCAATGTTATTAACGTCAGTCTTTATAAATTTTAACTACTTTAGCTTCCACTTTAAGAATCATATGTATTTTGTTTAACTATTAGTTTCCTGGATCCCGTTTAACTGCTGAATCAACACAAATTAAGGAAAATTCCCTTTTCGTATTTTATAAAAGAACTATTTTCCTTCAAAAGCTCTTTTTCTTTAATGACACTAGTATAAACACGCTAATCTATGGTCATGGTGTCATGCGGGGACCTGAACTTAAGACCTGCCTCGTCATGGCGTGGACCGTAACTTACAAGTAATAAACTGTTTAAAAATTTCTTAATAAACATGATTGAAAAATCTATTAACGATATAACATTTTAAAGTTCAAAGTTTAAATTGTTGGAAATCTGCAGTCGAGCTTAATTACGCAGAATCGGCATAGTTCCCTAACCTTGATATAGCATTAGCAGCACGAAAGTTAATGAGAACTACATTCATGAATTATTTTTTGAAAAAAATTATGCTGTATAAAGTTTGCAAGAAAATAAAGAACATTGATGTTGTGAATTATGTTCAAAATGACACAAGGAAGTCTGTGAAGGTTATGTTTTTAATGTGGCTTGCAATTATTTTGGCAAAGGTTCTTCAACAATATTGAGATTTTGACTTCAGAAAAAAGTCGATTCCACACATATCTTCACTTTTAACAGTTGCAACAATTGTCTACGAAAAACCCAGAGTAATAAAATATTTTATTCAAAAAAAAATAGTTTCCGACGCACAGTCATTGTAAGCTGCAAAGGTCAAACCGCAAGTAGTAATTTTCAGAAGAAAGTGATTATGTTTTCTTTTTTATCCGAGACCGAACACTGACAATTTCAATAGAAATCTCGTGACAGATATAAAAATACCGCAGCCATCTACATTAAAAGTAAAGTGGTAAAACCTACAGTCCATAAGCAATTTCATTTGTTACGCAACTCAAATAACATACAAAATCTCGTGGTCTTTATATTTAGGATAGGCAATTACTTTGGTTGAGAATAATATACATGTTTAATATTTAAAACTTAATTGTTGGTTTTGATTATCCTTCCATTTGGGTAACTGGTTATGAGTAAGGTGACCAGACGTTCCGCTTTTATCGGAACAGTCCCGACTTTTAGAAAGAATGCACGACAAGCTAGGGAACAGCGGGAAAACGGAAGGGAATATACGGTTTTCGGCTTACATGTAGCTATTTCACCAGGATATGAGCTTTATATTATTTTTGTAAATTTTATAATGTTAAACTTTAGTAATAAAAATAATTGTTGAGAACTGATTATCAGGAACTGCTTATCAAAGTTCGCCTTGATCAGTAGCTAGAATACGACCACCATTGTTTGCACTTAATGGACAGTGACATTTTTCGGCATTGGCAGCGACGAAAACATTTTGTAGTTGTAAAAGGAAGAGAGAACACTTTGTACACTTCCACAGATTTTATTCTTATGGCGACATGTTCCACTAGCGATCTAGCCTCATTTGGAACATTGTTGCAAGGGAATTACATCTTATACAAAAATTGGAAACAGATGGGAATATTAGAGAGGAGAGGAGTCAGGGTGTAAGGAGTTCGTTGGTCGTCCACGAAGTACGATACCCATCGTACTGCGTGCTAGTGTCAGTAAACAAGTGATATCAACAAATCAGCTATTCAGATGATTTAGGTAGTAATTTATTTAGGTACCAAATTTTTAATCAAGACCAGCGCCATCCAGTCAATGGTGCACCGCTTTACAAATGCTAGAATCTAGTCACCTCAGTTATGAGTCAACTCAGCCCTTTATCCCTCCGGGGTCGACAAATGTGTGCCAAATTCCTTTAGAAAGTTAAGTGGGGGGTCCAGCATAGTACTAACCACTCGACCCGGACATTAGCTAGTAATTTGCAGCCCAGGCTTATTGGCTACCGAAATGGATATGGGCACCGCCTGATGGGACGTGTTATGTCAGGAAAGATTTAAACTTAATTTTGTTTACTCTCCTTCACTATAGATACATTGCGATCTATAAAATACGACTCATTCTCAAAATATACGTTCTATTCATTGATTGTATTTATTAACAACCCTCAAAGGAACCACGATTGGACTATGGGAAAATCACCCAAGGGGATAGAACTCGTCTTCAAGGGCTTGCAATCAAAATTTGCCTCCTACCTGGGAAGGAACCTTCAGCACTCGAAAACTTTATCAACATAAAAAAAATTACGTATAATCTGTGTAGGAATACAAAGTCTATCACTCAGAGTGTACACCAAAAAGGAAATTCGAAAAGCAAAATATTTTGATACAGGAGCACAACAAGGAAAATGCAGACAAGTTAGATATGCTCAATGTTTCAATGGGATAGACGGAGAAAATTACAACGAGTATCATACACGGTGTTTTCAAAACAACGCCTCAACTTCGGAAAGCTACAATTACGAAACTGAAGAAGTTATAACTTTTTTGGACAAATTAAATTTAAAGCTTACAAAATTTTAAATGTTCAATGGGACCACCACCAGAGACACGAACGATATCTCGAGGTACTACAGTACAGTTGTAAATCCATCAGCCTCGCTACTCGCTGGGTCTTGAGTGGCATCAGGAGTGGAAACTACGACTCTACAGAAACAATGCCAGCCATAAACTCGCGTTTATGATCACTTGGTTAAATTGGTTGTATATGATTTTGAAGAGCATATTCGTCAATTTTTAATAATTTCTATGATTTTTTTTCTTCGGAAAAGTGATGGCTGTCTTAAATTGATCTGAAAGAAACATTCCTGAAACAAAAAACTTTTGAAAGAATTTTTGAAAAAGAATTATTCCACATTCTGATTATTAGGAGTAAAAACAAATATAGAAAAATGATAATTACTGTTAGTTTTTATATGTTGCATCATTTTCATGAATGCTTACACACACACACACACACACACACACACATATATATATATATATATATATATATATATATATATATATATATATACAGAGAGAGAGCGAGAGAGAGAAATATAAAAAAATCTGCCAAATCAAATTTTCCCAGGTACAAACCTGCAGAGATAATCCCTACTAGACTGTTCGCCTCCAGCAAAAATCCTTCAAAATCCCTTCATCCAATATCACATGATAAAACATCTAAATAAGCAATTTTAACCATAAAATGCATAAACAGAGAGCAGGGGGGGGGGTGAACCATCAGACGGTGCTTTAATGGAAAGCATAAAAGGAAACAGAAGTCTCTGCCCTCGTGGTAACCAATCTAATGGTCGTGAGCTCGTGACCTGATTTATTTCCATCGGGGTTCTAGCTCAGATGCCACAAAAGATCTGCTGGGTAGAGAAGCTGAAGAATGTCAAATCTGTTGAAATCCCAAGGCCGAGGTGTCGAAGTTTGATGAGGAAAGTGTGGAAACTCTGGTGGTGCTCTCGTCACTCGACCGAGGATCAAAATTATGAGATTCGTCGCCAATAGCCATCATGCTACTTCGAAGTGTACCTGAATACACAATCAGTCGGTCGAATAGATGTTTCTATAGAATAAAACATAGTGTCTAGGAATTCAACTAGAATTCAAATTGAATTTATTTAAATGTAAAGAATCTTCCTGCATTAATAATCGATTTGGTGACTGCATTATAAAATTATAGCACGAGATGAAATGAAAATGTGAGAGAAATGTTTCAGTTCAATGACCAGAACCTTAGAAAAAAAAAAGATAATTGTTTGAATTAATGCAAAATCAACCGAATATCTGGCAGAGCATGCAATTTAGTTTGGTAGTACGGCATGAATCAATAAATTGCGTCAAAGGCTTGTAATGTTCAAACATATATAGTGAAAAAGTTACCATCTACCATAAAAAATTATCTTAATTGTCAAAGCCTCGATTTCACGCTTGGTTATCGCCATTAAGTTAAAAAAAGCAAGAAATTATCCTCATGTAATGTAATTATGAAGCAGATTTGAATTCTTCTATTACATTTCTCAAGGGGAAAATGTAATTCAGAGTACTTGGTTCTTATATCTTTATCAATTTTAAATTCCTATTTTTTTTCTTATGAAATCTTATTTTAAGTTCTGTTAAATTCTGAAGTATTGCATATTGCATATTTCGGTGATATATACCAAAATATACAACTTGTAAAAGGAAAAGCTGGAAAAATCAAAAGGAAAAGCTGGATTCATTTCCGGTTAAACAACTTACATGAGCTTGGATTTTAAACTTCATAAATGAATAAAATAAAAAAAAATATGAGTACGAGACAAATCCGGATTAAAGGTTTTATTCATATATTTGTTATCAATACATATTTACTCCTTCATTTAATGAAAAAAAATCTTTTTTTAATAAACTTTTTGAGAATTTGATTTTATGCTTTGAAGCAAAATATTGTTTCATGAAGTGTGATAAATGATTTTTGAAAAAACGACCAAAGAGAATTAATTGACCGCTATAATTTAAAATTTGTATTACTTACTTCATCTGAATGATGGATTACAAAGCAAGGTGTTTCGAAACTTATGTGCAAAAATTTAAGGAGTGATAGAAAATATATAAACAAGCAATTTTCACCATACAATGCATAGGCGGTAATAATCCAAGGTAGAAATGACGATATGTAAGAAAACTCGCGTTTTACTCTTTTCATTACAGAGTCATCTAGTGGTTCATCGCTTGCTCTCCGCCTGTGCATTGTGTGTTGAAAATTGCCTGCTTGGATATTTTCTATCACCCCTTAAATTTTTGCCCTTGAGTTTCGAAATACCCTGTATAAGTCAATCATTCAGATGGAACTGACACATTTGTAGGATGAGAATGATAAATATTCTAATTAAAAATTATAAGTATATGAATTTGAATATTAATAAATAAAATATATTTATTGAAATAAATTATAAATAAATATAAAAAAAATAATGCATCAGTTATTTTGAAACTCGCAGGAACTTTAGTATTAATAAAAAAAATTGCCAAAATTTTATTTGAAAAAGCATATAGATCTAATATGAACCAAACTATTCACCCAAACTGGTTATTTCCGGAAATGAAACAGAGTAATTCGAATTTTTTATTCTAATTGATTGTGTCGGTCTGAGGTCAGTACTGTGATTGATTGAGTATTTTCAATTTGAAATATTCGGGTTTAATACTATAAAACAAGAAACTCTTTTGTTTGTAGTGATTTTGAAGAAAGATTCTTGGATGAAGTTTTCTTTTTCCTTGACAAAAACGCAGACAAAGTTAAATCAAAATAAAACAAAATCCTTGTTCAGAACTGTTATAAGTCTACCGAATTTGGACTGTTTTAATCTTCGGAGCCGGGGTCAAAAGTTTTCAGATAGCTCGAGTTCCTTCCAGCACTTTATAATCAAATTACGATATGATAATCAGTGACAAGCGTTGATTGATCCCTAATTTCCTTTGTACATCTTGGCATCAACCAACTCAATCTTACAAGGTCCTGAATCGAAACGAAACGACCAACTCCAACCGGCTCAACCATTTGTTTTTGAGCCCCTTGCATGTCTTTGGAGCTAGTTTGTGACTTGGTAATGAATGATGTCTGTCTTTGGTATAAAAAGAAAATTAAGCAGTAAGGAAAATATAAATTGCATATAGTTTGACTGTACATAGCACTCAAAAGAGAGGAACAAGAAGGAAATTTCTGAAGCATTCTGGTTACTTCCATACAGACTCCTCAACAAGGGCCGAAGATGCTGCTTTGTTGCTTATAAAAAAAGAGGTAAGTTGTTGGTAAAAAAGTAAATTGTAATTTGAATAAAACTTCAGAAAGAAAAAGAAGATTTCTTCGACACTTTAGAAATATAGCGCTACTGATGAAAGAAAACGACATTCAAAGATCGCGGCAACAGAACAAAAAAAGAGCTATTTCAGTAACTACAGCACATTTTTCGAAAAATGACGGATATCTATTCAAAGGGATATATATATATATATATATATATCCAGTCACAAAAGTTCGCATACACCCTCAGAAATGGCAATTCTTTGTGTTTTTTTGTAATTATGAGAACTAAAATGCTGCAATATTTTTATATAATGAAATACAAATTGCATTCGCAAATATTTATGTAAAAGAAAGAAAAACTTTTCTTGCTTTTAAAAAAATGAAAGTTTAGCTTAACTTATGCAACAGAAATTAGTTTAATGTCGTGTGACTTGGCACTGTGAATCAATGACGCCTTGCAATCTCTTTGTCATTTGTGTGGTATTTGGCGTAATAACAGACTACACTTGAAACAATGCATCTCGGACACAGTATTTCCTAACTTATCTTTCAAATTTATTCCATACATGATCAATGGTATTTGAATCTAGCAACTGAGAAGAGGTATAGGGTAGTGCAAGTACTTTATACCAGAGCAATTCTTTCATAATCTACGATGCGTATTTTGAATTGTTATAGAGCTGAAAGATTCACTGTCAACAGATGCATGTATGTTACTTTGCAATATCTTCAAGTATCTGAATCAATACAAGAGGTTTATTTCCCAACACCAGCAGGCGACTTTGATTCCCAAACCATAACTTTTCCTTCGGCATACTTCACTGAAGGAACGACATTTATGAATTTCAATTCTTCATTTTTGCACCCCCAAATTTTACCATGTCGAAACCTTTCGAAACAATATTTTTTTACCAGCTTTCGAAAAGGTTATATTTACTCTCACCGATAAAAATAGCAATTTTCCAGAAATCAAAACCCTTATAGATATTTTAATTAGCAAAGTTCAGGCTTCTTTGATTTCATTTTCGTAGAATTCTGCCGAGAAATTCTTCAGGGTTGAGAATTCTTCTACTTTTTCGCATTAACATGATTTCCGCAGCAATATATTCCATGAATTTAGGAGCGGATAATTTCGGATTTAACCTAGCTTTCTTCATCGCTGCTCGAGTATTTGAATAATTCAAAATCTTTCGCTGTCCTCTACCAGGCTTTTAAAAATGTATTCAGTTTTTTTCGGAATTTGTTGTATTATTTTGGATAGTAGACCAACTTCTTCCAAAAATTTTTACAATTTTAACATCAGTTATTTTTAATTCTCCTTAATTAGTAAACGTCAAAACAAATTTTCTTTCTTCGAGTAATTTTTACCTGAACAATAAAAATGCAAATTGCTTTTAATTTAATGGCGTTCATTGTTTCATTCTTGTTTAAACAAGAGTGAAATCGTATGACGTTCTACAAAAGCACTTCCTGTATGTAAATTTTTGTGATATGAACTTTACAGTATTTTACATACTCTGAAAAGGTAGCTTAGTTTCTGTCACTTAATTTTATAAAATGTTATTTGACTTATAAAATCTAACATTGTTGTAAATTTAATTTTCTTAAATATTTTAATTTCTTAGCTATCGTTCCTGTAATAGGTGTACGTTAACTTTTATTGTATGCGCATTTCTATATAAAATTTTTCCTACAGAATGCCTATAATAAAAAATTGTCTTCATTTAATGTTAAGAGAACGTTTGCTATAATTTTAACATTTAAATACTAATTTGAGTTTTAATCTGGGAATCATTTGTTTTGGATTCATTTTGTTATTCAAATTCGACATCGTTTTTGTACATTTGAATGTTTGTATTTTGAAAGATTATTTCGAAAAAGATGAAAAAAAAAACTATTTCCAGTCCTTACTAGAGAATTTCAGTGATATCTGGCATGTATTTAGGATAATATAATTCTGTATTCAGATTAGTACACTTAAATGCGTGTAATATACGAAGGAACAGTTTGATTATGTTTAATAAAACTGTAGTACTGTCTACTATAGCTTAGTATTGTTCTAAACTTCACCAGTGGATTTAAAATTTAGAAAGAGTCAATAGATATACGCAATTTTTTGCATTTTGACATATAAAGCTTAATGTATTATTTAGAGATTCAATATAGAACATATTTTATATTACATGTTGGAAAAAGGTATTGTATTTAAGAATAAAGTAGAATGTTAGAGTCTGTTGCTCTTTATGATCGCCACTGAATTCAGAATTTGATATTAAAGGGACTTAGTACCTTTGCACCTTCAAAACTTCGATTTTTCAAATTTATTTTCAAAAAATAGTGTGGATGTTAGGACCATTTTGAAGCAAACTGTGTCAAAATCCCACAATTATTACGCCCTTTACAACAAAAAATGTGTGTCTACAGTGGCTTGTTCTTTGTAATGCAATGTAAACAAACCTCTTTTTCTCAATTTCTTATTTTCACAGTTTCCCACAGGATTAAAAAAAAAAGGTTTTGCATGTAGAGTTTTAAAATTTTACATGTGTGTTGTACTTGTAAATCTTATAGATTTTATTTTATAATATGATACATGAAAAAAAAGTTACTAAATACAAACTTGATAACTTTTTTAATTTTTCAATTTTCTTAATGTAAGATAAATTTAAAATTTTGGGTTTAAAGAATAAGGTCATTATTTAACTTTAATTTGATGTAAGAATTATGGTTCTACTGTACAGCTTTCAAATGTTATCTTGAGGGTAACAAAAGGCAAGCTATTTTATTTTTAAAATTTTTGTACGCATATTTCATGTTGTTTAAGAAAATATATTAATTTAATAGCAAAACTTGATTCAATATTTTAAACTATATACTTTATTACACAAATTGACAAAGTTTCATAGTAAAATGAGTAAAAATTGATGATTTATAATGAATCGAAAAAATTGTGTCAAAATGTTCTACTTTTGATTTCGAAAGGTACTAAGTCCCCTCAATGACAGAACACTATGCTCTATGAAAAAAATGTTCCAATTTTGTGTTATGTTCTTTGAAATAAAATAAGGATAATTTCAAAATAAACTGTGTTCTAAAATATAAAAACGAGATAATTTACTTTTCAGAAAATTTCAGTTAAAACATTGATGATGATACAACTTATAAAGCGTTTACATGAATGAATGAGATTTACGGCTAATTTGAAAATAAATAAATAAATAAATAAAAGATTGGTTTTAAAAACAGTGGAGGGTCAATAATATCCTGATATTTTCCCGGTTCGATTTAAAAAAACTTAAAACAAGTATTTTATAGTTTTATATCATAAATACGTCTAAAATTCCCCTGACAAATGATTGGATGGATCCGTTGTAACCTTTAATAGAAAAAAAATAATTATTTGTTGTTAAGAGAGATAAAAAAAACTCTCTGGTGTTATAGTTTACTGTCGTAATAAAAAGCTATGTTCTTTAATAAATACAAACTTTCAATAATTCCTTAGTCCAATATCAGCCTCATTTAATATTAACGTTCTAATTCCTTAGATAAAAGTCGCGATTGTATCTCAACTATCATATTAATCATTTTTAAATGAATTACGAGGGACTTTGTTTCAGAATGTCGAAGGAAATCTTATGGCTTCCTTTGTCGTATCTTGTGATTAGTATTCACAGATAAAATTCACTACGTAGTAGGAAATAAGAGTTACATGAAACAGAAAAAGCCCACACATAACTGCGCTGGTTCACGGTTGAATCTAAATATAATAGTGACTGTAATTACTTCAGTTATGATCTCGATACAACTAGTTTTATAATCTCCACAATACAGCCATATACTTCTGCTCTATAATATTTTGAGTCTAATTTTTTTCAGAACCAAAACAACTTCTTAGATGTTTGTTGGCGGATCACTGGTGTGTGTGTGAGAGCGAGAGAGAGAACAAAACATCAGTATTATAATTAACAAAATATCACATCATTAACAAAATAATCATATCAATTATATGTTCCTACTTTAATACCTAAGAAACTACATAGTTAAAAAAAATCATTAAAAGGCTAAGGCAAAATTAATATAAATTTTATTAAAATAACTATAATTTATTAAACATGCTAAAATTAAAACCTAAATTATAAAAATAAAAATATATTGTGTAACGAAAAACTTATAAGAGAAAGCCCAATGAAAGAAAAGCAAAAATGTAGAATAAAGGAAATAATATAATTAATAATGCTCCATACTTTGGAATAGAATAATGTGAGTTTACAACGTTATTACTGAGCAAACCATAACACTTCGGTGAATTATATTTTAATAAAATATGGATATAAATCGAAAATGTGCAAATTCAGAAAATCAATCTTAGGAAAGAAAAGAAAAGAAAAGAAACACGGTACAAATATTAAAATCAAATTCAATTAAATTACAATCAGCAAAAATATACAAATAAATATCTAAAAATTATAATACCAATGAAATCTGAAAAACATATTAAGCAAAAAAATAAGCATGCAGGAAGCAATATATTCAAGTTCACACACACACACACACACACACATATATATATATATATATATATGCGCATATGTGTTTGTGTGTGTGAGAGAGAGAAAGAGAAAGAGTATGTGCGTGTTTATGTATATACAACGGAAACCAAGCAATAGTCAAAACATTGGATTGCTTCCATTGAATCTAATCCATAGAGTTCGAAAACGGTCTCGTAGGCCGGAAAAGTTATGGCGACGATTTTTTTAGGGATGCGAAAAATATCATATTCATGGACTCTTAAGAAAAAGTAAAAACTTTCTCAATGGACAATACTACATTGAGTTAGTCCATTCCCACTAGCCAGTCCAAATACTCCATTTCCCATTCCGAACACGAGTGCTTTTTTGAATTGCCTTCGTATTTTGTTGCTATCTTTTCCCAACGTCAACCAGGCGCAACTGATTGTAAATTGCGATATGCCTCATGGATTTCAAAATGTACCTCGCTATTATTGGTATAGGACACTACTTATTCAATCTATTCAATGGCTACTAGTTTCACAATTGATTTTCATACGTATGGTATTAAAATAAATACCGCTATTTATGATCCAACACAGGAAATATGGAGGTTGTATGATAAACACGGTTGATTATTAAACAAATTTCTATTGATAAACTAACAAGAAAATATTAATGATGAGTTCAGTGAAAATTAAGTTCATTTATACCGGTTTATATGTAGTTTATATTCGTTCCATTTAAAACCAAATCTTGCATTTAAAAGATATGTTGAGATGGAAAATTAAAGCAGTAGAAATTTTGTTCAATATTCTAATTGTTCTAAACTTAAGACTGATAGAAGTGAAAACTCTGGGTTGAAATTTTATGTTATCGACGAAATAATTTAAATTTCACCAAACGAAAACATTGATATTGCTCCAAAGTTTAAAAAGCTAACTCAATCAAAAATTATTTCATATTAAAATTGAGACTTGTCTGAATACGAACGATTACTAGCACAAAATTTAAGCATTCCAATTAGATTGTTTTTTTTTGTAAAAATAATCCAAATAAAACAAAGAGTGCTTTTAGTTCAGATTTATATAGAATTCTGATTTTAATTGGTTGAAGACACTTTTCAATTTTTTTCTTTATAGTGAAAATGCGTTCCCCAAACCAGTTCGCCGATACAGGTGACATTAACCTTGAGTATAGATAAAGGTCAAGTAGAAATTAATTCAACTTCCGTTGACATAAATACCGAAGCTTTCATTACGTGTTAGTTAAAACAGTTACAATCGTTTGATAGTTCATTCACCTTTGCATCGGAATATAAAATGAAGTTGGAAGCCCATATTGCTCTCTGCGTATATTCATTTAACTAGCTGATACCAGCCCGCTTCGCTGGGCAGACGATATATTACATTTTGGAAACTATAAGTAAATATCAAGAAAATTTTCAATTTTTAAACGATGATGATAATCTAAATTTAAAATTTTAAGAAACTGATTGTCTGTAATAATGGTTATCCAGAACTTATCAGTGGTATTTCGCTTATATATATATATATATATATATTGTCTTGCGTGTGCGCTACTCCGTAAAAAGTCGCCATTTTAGTATTTTTCAAAATCCTGCTAAGTTTTGGAGCTAAATTAAGCTTTCACCAACCGTGGGGTTCCAAACTCATTTATTTCTATCGCTAAATTTGTACGTTTCCTATTTCCGACATGCACGAAATTTCACATAAAGAGCCTCTTCGCCAAAATCTTGCCAATTCTCCATCAGCGCTTCAATATAAAATTATTTGGTATTTTTTCATTTCGCACACGCAAATCTCAACAAGTAAACTTAAATGGTGATAATACACAGTATACATATCAAAAAATATATTTATATTCTGTTCGGCGTCGGTCATATCATTTTTGGCGATACAGTCGCCAAAAATTACATAACCAATGGATAAGAGTAGATTAAAAGATGAAAATTACGTTTTGGATAAGACTTCCGTATAATCCGTTCTTAGAGAGCGTCTACATCGCAAAATGTGTAACTGTGCTAAATTTCAAGTCAATCGGTTGTATAGTCTTAGAGATCTCGTGATGAGTCAGTCAGTGGTATTTCGCTTTTATATATATAAAATATAGATAGATTAATTTCGCTGTCCTCTGACGACTTCCCGATTATTTAAAACATTTTATGCTTGCTTTTAATTAATATAAATAATTATTTCATTTATTTCGTACTAAATAATTGTAATTTTCTTCCTTTGAATAGTTCTATAATGTTTATTATACAATAACTGTTAATATCTTGCTCATTCCATACTACTTAACATTATTTTCTCAAGTTGCACATGTTTCAAACTACTTTCTGAAAATGCCGCGTACATCAATCCATCTTTAGAAAAACATGTTTGGCCCCCATTGCGTTGTTACCCACCAATTACAAGAACTTAGTAGAAAAGAAGCTGATATATTCTTATAGAAATAATTTCAAAATAGTCCTTATTAATATATTAATAATTTAAAATATAGAACTAAAATAAATTTTTGCAAGTTATGAGGTTCATTTTTATTTAGATCGATCCATTTAGTATGTTTTATTTTGCACTCTGTCACAATTTTGTAAAGAACAGTCCTTGATTCTTGCGAAAATTCGTTAAATAATAACTTAATAGTTAAGCGTCCATTTTCTCGAACTTTTGTATCAAATTTTGTACTATCTTTAATAACGACAAGCGGACCTCCACTACTCTCCCATCATGAAAGAGGCCGCTGTGACCTAGCGGTCATGGTCGCGAACTCGCAGCCGGCACTGTTTCTGTCGAGTCGTGGGTTGGAGTCCTATGCCACTAAAGACCTGCCGTATAGCGGGACTGATGCACGTTGAATCTGTAGGGGTTCTATGTCCTCTCAGAGAGTGGTGGGGGAATTTGAAGAAAGAGATGCCAACTCATGTATCGTATTGGTTGATCGAGGCTCAAAATTACGAGGTCGTCCTAATAGGTCTCGTTTTGTTTAAAAGTGCGACGTAAATGAAGAACAACGTCATCATGAACACTAGCACGGTCATCCTTAAATGCTCTCTGTCATTTTCTTCCCATTTCAAGGGCCATAGAGTTTTATCCGTGTACTTCATTAATCTGCTGATGAATTCCGGAAGCTTTCACGCCATCTGCATACAGAAAACTAATCACCGCATAAACAAATGTGAACACAAGCGAATGCTTCCGAACTGGCGTCTGTGACTGACATAGATTTTACGTTTTAGTAATTTACGTTTGCTTCCCACTTCTGAAGGTTGATAATTATTCTATTTACCTAAAATTAAAGTTTACTTTTGTTACACTTCTCAAACTAGTGGCTGTGGAAGCCTAATGATCATGTTTGCGAACTTTCAACCTGCGCTGTTTCCGTTGAGAGTCGTGAGTTCGAGTCCAGATGTCATTACAGACCCATCGTGTAGCGGGGCTGATGCACGTTGACTCTGTCGAGACTCCAAGCTCTCCATTGGCGTGATGGGGAAGTTAAAAGAGGGAGGTACACCAGTATCAAATGTGATCCTCGTCATTTAACAAAGGTTCAAAATCAAGGGGGAAACGTCAATAACCCTCATGTTGCTTCTAAGTTTGACGTTAATAATGAATCAATCAATCTCAAGCTGAGATTTATTGATTAAAAAATTTAGTTAACTAAAAAGAATTATTTCGCTTCATGTTATCTAGCGTTAGTATTAACTTCTTGAACTCAAGGTTGTTTAAGTGATTCTATATAGTAGTGAATCTCATATTTTTAAACTATTATTTGTGATGTAAAACTAATTTGGCATTTCTAATAAATTTATCATCATATGTTTTTCAATTGTTCAATTGTTCGTCTTAGTTCGTTTCATATAAAATTAAACTGGAATTAAACAATGGAGCTTTTGGTAACAAATTAAATAACTCTGAATATAATTTTAAAACGCTAAAAAGGTATTGTTATAAAAATGATCCACCTGACCTCTAATGTTTCACTCTGTAAACTCTCACAACATACTATATCGGGATTCTGAGGCTGATATTAATGCACAGGCAATTCTCGTCACTTCTTCACGGGCACCTTTGACAATTGGTTGGCTTTCATTCGGTGTTGCTAAACAAAAGCTCTATGGTTGCCGTAATTTTGAATCAAGGTGAAATGATGAGGAAAACCCTGATTTGAAATCTCATTCAACCACTGCATTCGTCCAAATGGATCTTGCATAACTACAATGATTATCGATATTTACATATGCTGAGGCCGCACTGTATTTTATTTTCTGATTTATGCATATTAATTCGAAGAACAATACAGAGAAATCTAAAAATCGAAATATATCTATATTTTATTAAATAGTCTGTGACCCTAGTTTCGCTTCTATCACTAACTTGTGCCATCAATTGTAAGTTTCAGAAAAATGGTCACCTTATAATAAAGTTCAGCCACTTTTTCATTCAAACAGCCAGCTTGAATTTACATTATTTTTTAAGAATAGTCGAAAACCAAGATGCGGAAAACGAGTATGGAATCAAACCTGCATGCGTCCACTAATAAAGATAATTAAGAATGCATACTTATCTAATTGGTTTTAAAAGTGATTTCGAATCAGGACTGACATCAAATCAGTCTTTCTTCTCAGAGTAATCACCCGTCTATTCTCATATAATTCATATCTACCCCTATTTCTCTTCTTACTACTCGCACCACTATTCTTCCTCTACCACTGTTGATTTTCCCAGTCACTTTCTAGGCTTTATCTTCTATTCGCTTCACTTCAATTTATCAACAACAAGACCGATTTACATATTCACAAGTCGAGACTCGCGTAAATAAATCAAAAAACGTAACAGAAAAACCCAAAAGGTCATTTGAAGGAAATTTTTGATAATCCCTTACGAGTTATTAAGTTTTTTCAAAACAACTCAATGATCAATGTTGTAATTCAATTTCTCCCCTCTCATGGATATTCAATGCATCTGTAAAAATTGAAATGAATCTCCAATAATTTTTTTCAAATACAATATTTGTAGATAACTACCAAAAGTGTGTGCTGTATGTATATATTAAGTTACATTTCAAAATCTATTAAATTAATGTTACACAGCTTGAAGACGAATGATCCTACGTTCAAACAATTCTAAGGATGTTAACTTTCACCATTATGTGTATTTAGAAGTATATTCGTATATCGTATATATCTTTCCTATATATATTCGTATATATCTTTCCTAAAATGATAAATAGGATAAACGAAACACATATATTAAGAAAATATGGGGAGATTTATAAAAGAAATCAAATTTATCAACAAAATAATTTCATAAAAGTTTAATAAAATTTGTTCCATTGACATACAGACTGCCTCTTAAGGAAATGACTGTAATTTTCTTGATGTGTTTTAAATTACTTTTCGATTCTTGCGAACGGAACCTACTATTAGGAACCGAAAGCGAATTTCTAAAAAGAGCGGAACAAATTCTATATGTAATCCGACTCGAATCGAAAGTTTAAACTTCCGAAACGTTACGGTAATGTAACAGTGTACGCTTCACTTCATAATCACGTCTCGTATACGTGAATGGGATATTACCCGTAGCATCACTTCTAAATCTTTCCTGGAACGATTTTTACTTTTCAAACCATTTGTGCGAATTAAGTCTTCCTGAACTTGAACCTAAGCAGTCTTGAACTCGTTCTTTTTCTCTCCTTCCCTAGAAATCTGCATTCTAGCATACCCAAAACCACAATGACCTTATTACGGACGAGGCTCTGGAAAATGACCCTTACGATGATTCCACTTATGATAAAGGGGTGTCCTTGTCCTTTTTGTAAATAGGACGCCCTATTTACTGAATTGGATGTCTTCCCACAGCCTCTTCAAGAGGCTATTAGTTGGACGTGGAGATGTTCACGTAGATGGAATGTTCCACTCATTGTAATTAGAAAGGAGATGTGTTCTAGCTTGAGAATTTATTACTTTTACTTTTTGTGGTGAACAGGGGAGGATTCAGGAGGTGGGCACGGAGACACGTATTTCTCGCCTCCAGCCGTAATTATTCACGCAGGCAAAATGACATACCTGAACAGAAAATCTCAATCACATTGTCAGTATCAAGTTGATATATTTGACATGAATATTTAGTTTTTACTAAAACATTTTTTCAACGCCAAAATCTTACATTATTTAGGAATAGATCATTAAAATCCACATTTTTAAGATATTGTGATGACAGCGAAGATATGGCGTGAGGGCAAGTTATAATAAAAAAAAGGCACCTTGAATACCCCTCTCTAGACAAAACCGTAAAAAGGAGAACCTTTTAAGGCTAGAAGGCCGCGTTGAATTGATTGCAATCTAATACTAACGCCTTTTAGCTATTTAGCTATTTTAGGCTAATGTTAGGAAAGAAGACCTAACGATAAACTCTTGATCACAAATAAAATACTTATTTCATTTCACTTTCTAAATTACATTTCAACTTATTTATGTTACGAGAACTGCATATCTTAATGTACATCTCATCTTTGATTAAATACCTTGTTTTCCTCCTCGTTCCGTGTTTTGGATTTTCTTCTTTGATGCTAAATGGAATTTTAATTATTTTGCTAATATTATCTATTTATTGAGTCTTTTTTAAAAATTTATCTATTTATTGAATATTTTTAAATTTTATATAGATGGAAAATTTGTTTTATCGAGCACTTTTTGATGAACCAAAACTATTTAATTCAATTTTATGTGATTGCAGAGACCGCTTGTAAGCGACTAACTCTGTGTGTGGAGCTCTTCTTGTTCTAGAAAAAAAGCCAGCCGAAACACGTATGGGAATAAAAGGAGTTAGACGGCCTGTTTAACATTTCGAGACATATAAATTTTTGGGTTAATGTTAACATTTGACATTACAAATACTCCCAACACCCCTGCTTCAGACCTGTTATCACTGCAGGTGTTATTTAATTCCCAATTCGAGGTTTGGATAGCGAATTTGACAGAAGATAATCAATACAAATAATACGTAGAGTAATTTTGAAGAAGGTATAGCCAAAAATCAACCCTCGCAGAAAATTTAAAAGGGAAAAATAACAATTTGTCAAGACACCTAAAAGAAAGGTGACTTCTCACCCGTGCTAAGCGAAAAATGGGCGGTTTCCCTGTTTCCCTGCACAGATCTGGCAAGCTTGCGTTTGCCGAAACCCAAGGCAGTGCTATCGCTCTTTGACAGATTCTAATTTTATTTATTCCATTAATTATGGATTCCTATTCCGTTTTAAATTAATGTCTGATGAGGAGGTACTTCTTATCAGTACAAAAGGAACTTCACATGCCACATACATTCGATTTCGAATAAGAAAGAGGCATTACCTACGCTCACTCCTAACACCGACTTTCAAATTTCTCCATGACTCACCTAACCCAAGCTACTGCTCCATCATTGAAACTCTGCCCATCGCTTTCTTTTATAACTCTCTTCACCTGAAAAAACTCATAAAGTTGAAATGATTTATATATTTCTTATTTTTAAAATATTTCTTTTAATTTTTAATAAATTCTGTCCCTAGTGAATATTTTTCTGTAATAAATTTAACTCTCCTAGTCAAGTGTAGTAATATCCTGTATCAAAAATCTTGTAAGAGAACGAAGTCCGTGAGGGTTATGAGTTCTATTAAACTATCAACTTCTTTTACACTCATGAGAAATGACTTGCCCATGGACATGGTTTAGAGTACCAAATAACTATTCTTGAGGTCAACTAGCTCATTATCTGTAATTCCAAGTTGCAATGCAAATTATACAACCAAAATATTATCTGCAATCAGAAGCGGAAGTAACACATGCCCAGGGCGTGACAAGACCCCAACTTTACATTTTTTTCAAATGCCCTTAAGTGTGGACCAAGGTATCGGTGGGTACGATTTTCACTGGAATTCGTTTTACTTTTTAGAGATGTTTTCCTCTCTTAATTCAAGTTATATCTGTTCAACGATTATTTTTTTTATTTCCTATGACACTATCTCACTTTCGATGAACAAAACTCGGAAGCAGTTCTTTTTCAAAGCCTTTTGTTTTTATAATATTCTAGGCTAATACTGCATTCTCTGAAAACTGTTTCAGATTGACACATTAGCATCTCAGAATTTTTGTACCAATTTGTGTATGTATGACTATATTTTATTAAACAATGAATTCGCAAACTTTTATTATTAACATAATGATAAAACTCGATTATGAAAATAACTCACTATAACTAAATATCTATTTTCTAGTATTCTAACAATTCACACTAATAAATTATGTCTTTTTCTGTTCAGTGGTACCTCGAAAAATGAAACACCTATCAGGAGTCGAAGAAAGATAAATTAAATAGAGACTCAGGCAAATTGCCAACCAACAGAAAGGAGCATTTCACAAATTTATAACTGGTTCTGGTCATTCAGGCTATCTTGATTCAAGTAGCAATAATTGTAATTTCAATTACTCATTAACGTCGCACTTAAAGAAGCAACTCTAGTGCTATTGGGGATGGTTCTCAAAATTAAGAACATCAGTCAAGTGACGAGGATGCCATCTAAGCTGGAACATTCCTCTCATAAATTTCACACCGCGCCTACAGGAGGGCTTGGGACCTCGACCAGATTCAATGTACATTAGCCGCCCTACATGGCCGATCCGAAGTACTTGAACAAGTATCTTTTTCAATCAGTTAAAAAAAGTTAGTTGAAGTCGAAAACGAAACTATAGAAGTTTGACGAGTAAACGTTTTCGCCACTTTTGGGGATTGTTTTTCACTTCTTTGAGGATGTGTTGCCGTCACCGGTAGAGGCCTATTAATTTCAAGAGACAAGTAGAAATTAGCGTTTCAGTTCGTTTAGATGAACTGCTTTTATCTGTTACCTTTATTTCATGAACTGTTCTTCAGTCTGATCTTTGGTTCATCTGTTTTTTAGGTTCTTTGAACTAAACCTCAAATGTATTCCAATTAATTTAATACTACTGAATTACTGCAGAATTACTTTTGATTATTTTACATAATCTAGAATAAGAACTTATTTTTTATGTAAAGGGATGATTCCAAAAAGTTAGAGTAACCCTTTTAAAGAGCAGTGAAAATTAAAAAAAGAATAAATGTAAATGTGAAAAATCAGTGGGAGAATGAAGGATCTAAATCTTCGCTCAGATCAAATGAACAAAAAATTAAGAACAAAACTGGGAACACTGGACTAATGAGAATAAAAGATAAAGTAAACAAAAACTGAAAGTCATGAACACAGATGAGAAATAGAATGAAAGAGCTGCATATGGTTTTTCTTGCTCTTGTCATGTAAAGGA
The DNA here is from genome assembly GCA_019974015.1 of Nephila pilipes. NCBI lineage: Eukaryota > Metazoa > Arthropoda > Arachnida > Araneae > Nephilidae > Nephila > Nephila pilipes. Next base: position 789,822 of record BMAW01053598.1, on the reverse strand, counting down.
AACATTTCGGAACAGCAAAGGACAGGTTTCTGGAAGAGCACTGAGCAGCTTGTTCTTGCACATTTAGAAGAACTGATTTAAAAGACTAGGTTGCTCTTTCGATCCTCATCCCTAGTGATGGGACAATTAGAAGATGTCCGGAGGAAACTAGTCTAGTGCGTTTTTAGCACAGGCTTAGACAACCGATCCAGAAAAGAACCGCCGCAAAAGTAAGCAATAATGATAAAGAAGATGAAGAACAATCAACAGTAAATCAGGTGAAAAGCCAGTGGATTAATTATTATTATATTTTTACATTATGTACTCTATGCAATATGCGATAACTTAACAGCAGAACCGAATAGATGCGAAACATTTCCAAAAATGTTGTAATTTTTTTTTTTTTTTTTTTTGGTGTTTACATTGTGCATGAAACGAAAAGAAAATATGGGTTAGTAATTTAACTTAAATAAATAAAGTTGACATGGATTCAAGTAATTTTAAAGATGAGCAGGAGTACACAAGTTTTAATCTTATTTTTAGATGAAAATAAAAAAATATTCATAAAATAAAAAGAAATCAATTCATAATAAAAACAACATATTTCTACGTTAGAAGTAAAAGTAACTTCTCCCAATGTGCAAATTATTTAAAAAATTTTGTTAACTATGCCAATTACAAAGGCTTAGGGGAACGCTTTTGGCAAAACAGAATAAAATTTACCAATATGGTACATCAAGCAATATAGTTATTTTACATAGAGAGAACGATCAACTTAAAGTTACAGGTTATGATGAGGTAGTTAATAAGTGTGCAAAATGAAAAGTAAGAATTTTTTTTTAAAATATTTCATATTTGTTATTTAAATTTCAAATAATCTTTTTCCATAATCTTTTATTCAAGTTTCTGATTGTTACTTTTATTAAAGGTATGCTATAATTAATTACAATTATGCTTTTACATGTGTTCATTTATTAATTCAAAACTTAGTGATAATTACCTTATAATTAATTATATTATACATACATTAGATTCAAATTTTATTCAAAACGAAACATCAATAATAGATATCATTTTCATACATTTTGAATTAACATGTATTTTTATTCTCCCTATCTTTCACTTTTTTAAATGTCCCAATATTTTTTAATGTACCTGGGTCCTCAATTGACCTTAATCCGCCTCTGACTGTAATTTTGATTTGCATTGCAAACTATAAGTACAATCAATGGTATGATTTTAATTAGTAAAAAACTTATTTGGTTAAACGTATGTGTATATGTAGTATTTTACAAATAAAAAATATTTTGATATCCATGCATTTAATACAATCTGTTCATCCAGGGCATGGTAAAAAAAATCTCTTTAATTGAACACTCTTCGATAAACAAAAATTATTTAACTGAATGTTGTATAATAAACAGAAACTGTTTAAATAAACATGCTTCCCCCCCCCATGGTAACGTTTCCAGAGGCGACCCTCTACCGAAAATCGCAACTACCAATTACAGGAATAAAAGCGCCTGGTAAATGTTATCGCAGGAAATTTTTCCGGAGGTGTTGTTGAAGACGCTTTTAGGATGAACTGGACAAGAAAATCTGCAGACTCAAAAATAAACAATGCGATCCACTCCCGTCACCAAAATCAACTGACTTTCACTGAAATGACAAGATAGTAGAACATCCCAGTTTAGAGCTACTGATTTAATATATCCCCCAAAGTGGATACCCGTCTCAGTGAGTTTAACTAAGATACCCCACCATAAATAAATCTTAGTGATTTTACAGGCACAGCGTATGCGTCAAATATATCCACCATCTCAATTAGAGTGTGCCGATGATGTCAATGGAAATAATTTCCAGGCGATACTCAATGCAACAGAGGTGTATATCAATTGTAGTATTGACTGGAAAGCAAACATCTCGAAATGTAGATAAAAAATTATCTCAGGAACCGAACTTCAGAAGTTCGAACCTTCTTCTGTCGCCAAGATCAACCAGAGACTTCCACAAAAAAAAAAGCTGGAACAAATAACGCCGAAGGAACATCTTTTAATACACTTTATATTTTTGTTTGAATCACATGTTTGTACCATTTATTTTTTTCTATCAAATAAAATATATTTCATATCCTATGTTTTAGTCTAGAAGATTATAATATTTCACTGCCCTCTATAGTAAAAAGATGCGTGTTTAATAAATGTTTCTAAATATTTTTTAAGGAAATGTTGTGGTACACAGATGTACGCAGTTGGTTCAAAAATTACCAATTTTTGATGACAGAGGGAGTTGCTCAAGTAAATTCATATTACCATCGTGTGAGGCCATTTGTTAAACACCAAAACGTATTTAACATTAATTTATTGGTTAGTTTTGATTTGGCAGGCATTTGCCGCGAATCAAAATCATTTGTTTGGAACATCAAAGCCATTTATTTAGCAGCCATTTACTGATTGCTTTCTCAAAATGAGCTCCATAGAAGGCAATGATAACCTCATTGGACAGGAAAGTTATGACAATACTTTTTTGAGATTCGAAGGATGTCATACTCATGGATATCTTAGAAAAGGGAATATCGATCAATGCCTAGTACTCTACCATGTATCCAATTACTAATTCTATTACCTCCATTCCTAATCGCATATCTAATACACCCATTCCATTTTCCCATTCGGTTAGTGTTTTGAATTATCCTCGTATGTTGTAATTCTTCCAACTTATGCTAATATTTAAAAACATTTTTATGTGAGAAAATGTTGAAGTCTGTATTTACTTAACATCAAACTGAGACAACCTTAAATTTACAATAAGCCGATGGAATCATAATTAGATAACTATAATTCAATAAGACCATTTTGAATCTTTAATATCATGGAAATTTCAATAACAGCACACCTCAATGTATATAAATTTATCGACATAAATAGCTATTATGTATTATTACAATAAAAATTCAATGCCTTCAACGGTTAATAGTATTCTTATTCATAACGAGCAATAAATATATACATTTTGGTCAAGCAAGAGCATACTTATAAGTGTGACAAATAATAAAATACATTTTATGATATCTAATGCCTTAAACATCATTAACAATATCTCGGCGCAATATTCATTGGAATTTTGTGTGCTTTTTGAAGGGGTAATAATGCATTTTAAGATTTTAATAAAAGTAATAAAAAAAATAAGGAAAATGCAGCAAAAATATGTAGAAGATAATTTTTTTTTTTTTCAAAATTCATATCCGTTGAAAAATGAAGCACTCAGTGACCTAAGGAACTCTGTAACTTCCCTATCCGGAATTAAAATATTCATTTAATGAAGGCACAAGTATCATTTTGATGCTTGCTTGTAATCTTATTTTATATTACTTAATAAGTCGTAAATTTCTTAAGTGCATCAATGTGATTATTTTCTGATATAAAATACATTTGATGGTTAATTATAATTTCCTCAACCATGAGAATCAAATTACGCCAAACACGGTCGTGGCCTAATAGTAGTGACCGAAGTTAAGCTTGATGATAGTTAATGTAAATCCTTATAAGCACAAATGTGCGTGTATAATTAAAATAAATCATTATATGACGTTAATTTTCTCAAAAGGAAGCCATTAAAATCATGCAAATGTCATTAATTATTAAGAAAGGCCTTACAGGTACTATTCCGTACAGGATTAGAGAAATGATTACAGGTCACAGGTATGATACTGATTATTGGTATTATTCCATACTTAACAGACAATATAACGAACTGTTGAAAGATACTTTAAGATACTTACTTCTAAAATGAGAATTTGAATTAAGCTTTTGACAGGGTCAATTTCATTAACAGTTATTACTGAGCTTTCCAAATGGACATCTTCGATGCACTCCTCTGATATAGCGGAACCACACACAATTTAAAACTGAAGTCCATTGCAACGATGAATATAAATGAAAGATATATGAATTATTTATGTTGTCTCTTTCTTAACAGTAATCTCATATTTATTTCAACAGCAACAACAAAATTTCAACAAATATCGATTTGGCAATAAATTTCATAAATATAACATATGAATAATCATATAAATATACGTACATAGTCATTTTAAATAAATACATATCATATCACACCAAATACAAAAAGTATTAGGTCATAATGGTTCGTGCTCATTCAAGTGAAACTAATGAAGCATAGTTCAATGCACGTACGTTGGAGATAGTAACACGCATGCGCTAATTTTTTTCCTGCCTACTGATGTTCCTAAGCTATGGTTTCCTTGGAAAGTGGTGCCGTTATCTGGCGGCCACAATATTACGGTAGATGGCGTCATAAACCTTTCTAGTCAAGTCTTTCCTCAGGAACCATAGCTTATCCATTAGTTTATATTCCGCTCGCTTTCAACGCTCTTAAGGAAACCACGTTATCTGGTTTACATAAACAACGTTTTAGTGACGTCATCCATCGCAACATTACGCAGCCAGATAGATGACTGATGAATGAAAATTGAACAATACTGCATTAAATTCTGTCTTAAGCTTGGCAATTTCCAAATGGAAAAGAGACAATTAAATAAATGAAGAACCAAATGGAAAGGAACCTGATTAGAGTCCACAGAAAGTGTGACGGACTAGCTTCATGCCATCTCAAAAGAGGTGATCCAGCTCTGCTTTCGACAATGAAGAATAATTAGAAGTGTGATGTTGTAAGGGTTTGGAGTCGGAAGGAAAACTCGACATTTCTAAAGCACTTCATTTATTTACTGCTCAACTAGAAGTCTATCCTCTTGAAGTCTATCCTCAGCTATCCCTCTTGAAAGTTTATACTATATATATCAGTCTTAATTTACATTATCACGTTCTCTTCTTCGGAGAAAGCTTTCTAATAAAAATAATTTCTAAGGCCCGAAAATTCCCCAAGAGGACTGTTAGTGACAAGATCGCGGATAGACCCGTCACAAGGTCACCAATTAGAACTACTTTGAAAGATGTCAATGTTAGATTATTGTATCTCAAAATTATTGGAAATCACCAACTTATGTTAATATAATCTTCCAGTTCCAATTCTTCTTAATAGATGACATCGTGGAGAAATTTAGACTACAAAATAGCGAAATATAATCTTTTTTATTCGAAGAATAGAACACTATTTTAACGAGGCTCGGTTATTAAATAACCAGACTGATGTTTCTACAGAAGAAGTAAGCATGAGCCAAATGCCAGCGACCGACAGTTGTTTAGCTTAAAGCCTTCTCTTTCGAATGCAGTACCCTTCGTTTCTGTAAACAAATCCGTATACCCGTAACCTTCCTTCGCATTAGAATTTTTTATTTATTTGTTTTGACAGAAAAAATGATAAGCGAACGCCGAATTGTAAAATTTCACATAAGACTCGGAAAAGCCGCAACTGAAATTTATAACTTATTGAAAGAAGTGTATTGCAATGAATGTTTATCTCGTGCTCGTGTTTTTAATTGAAACGTTTTCAAGATGGCCGATAATAGGCTGAAGATGATACATGCCCCAGTCGTCCTCCCACGTCAATAACGGATGACAATATCGAAAGAATCGGTAATCTGCTTTATTCGCCGTATCTAGTGCCATGCGACTTCTATCTGTTTCCTAAGATGAAATCTACATTAAAATGAACAAGATTTTAATCCATTGAAGCTGTGAAATAGAAACGGCACTCCTCCTGAAGAACCTTACAGAAGATGACTTCCAGCACTGTTTCCAACAATGGAAGATTCACATGGAGCGTTATAGAGATAGAGTAGGGGTGTATATTGAAGGTGATAATTAGATACGTATGACATCAAAATAAAATGCTTTACAGTGCCAATCTCGTTATTTAATAGCCAAACCTTGTATGTTGTATTCTAATTTATCTAATTTATATAAACGTGTTAACTTTGATGAATGAGTATCTTCTTGTTCAAAAGTCTTTGGGTGAATTATTGATTAGTGTGCTCTATTTGATTTAGATTATTCTATGTAGACATAACACTAAGCCGCCGATGCTGCATGGTATCCATTGTTGAAAAGGGTAAGCAAATTTGCTTTATGCTATCATAAGATCTACTTGCAAAAGCGAAACAATAGCAAAAACGAGTATTTTTTTTATAAAGTTCGGATATTTTTGAACATGCTCAATAGTATATTAGAAACTTTAATTTTGAATAAAAATGATATTACATCACAATTATACGTTTTGCGATAATTAATATAATATTTGAAAATTCTCATCCCAAATTTGATTATACGATTTCTAAAAATACTGTCAAGGCAAAAAAAAAAGTTAACATCACTGGAAAAAAAATAACATTTCGTTTATCGCAGTCTACGCGATAATATAAATATCTGCCAAGCACTAAATAAAGATGTCATGAAACGGTTTGTAACGTAGCGTCATCTAAAAAGATAAAATAGCTTTGAATTTACTTTCAAGAATATTTTCTAAAACTTTGAAAAAAATCTTTGAGCTATATCCCTTGTAAGCCACGTAAAATTCATTGTAAACTTTGGGTGCTTGGTCCACAGCTTAAGAACCCATGTATCATATTAATCTTGCACTAAAGCTATGCATCCATTGAACGTGTACTAGATCAAATAAGGTAAACATTTTGATCGATACACTGTTTTCGATCGATACAGTCAGATTTGTAATTTTTAAAATTGTTTTCACTAAAACTGATTATGAAAATTATACTTAACACATAAAAATTCAATCTATGTTATTAAAAATACTGTGCATAATGTGAAAAACCCATAAGAAATACTCTACACATACTACATACATTCAGGAAAAATAGTTTCTGTGATAAAAAAAAAAATTCTTCCTGCTTATTCTATGATACGTACATTATGCAAAGCACAAATCTTTTATTAAAACTCATAAGGTCACCTATTACACAATCAGACGTATTTTTGTGGTCGTTAGCGCAAATTGTCGTAAGTCGCATAGTTTGTTTTTAAATGTTTAATTGATTAATTTATTAAAAGAGCTCAAAGAAGCAACAAGAGGGTTATTGGCAACGAATCTTGTTATTTGAGCCACGATCAATTGATGAGGATAACACTTGGACTGGCATTTTCCTCTTCTAACTTCCGCATCCAGCCACTGGAAATACTTGGAACCTTGATACTTTTTACATGCATCAGCCCCTCTATATTAAGATCTTTAGCGGCATCAGGCCTTGAACCCATGACTTGACGGAAAGAACACCTACTACGATTTCGCTATCATAACCTCTAGGTTACTACGGCCACTGCCGTACAGGTCGTAGGTAGAAGAGAATGTGTACACCTTTGAAATTCATTTAAATTTAAAGCATAATATCTCTCGTTATACTGTACGAAAATCTTTGAAGAATATACAATACTTTACATATATACAATACGAACTAATATATAGTGCCTAATGATTATTTTGACTTTAATACATTTATCATAATTAGTGGAAATCTAACATTTTTCCATTTATTTATTCTTTCAAAGAACGCATTACTATTCCTATTAAAAAAAAAGGTCCTGTTTCAATATGCCTAAACGCTATCCAAAATATAACAGTATTATGCAGAAAGTTAGGACTTCATTAACCTCTCTGCAGAGCAACTACTGTGAGCCGAAAGATCGTTTTGCAGAAAATGTTAGAATATGTAAGTAAGTAGTATTATATATGTAGGGGTGACCTTGTTGACAAATTTGGTTGCAAAATGTCGCCAAATTCAGTGATAAAATTAGATGCCAAGAGACGAGAGAAGGAGACCCTAGAGAATTGTAGGATATTCTTTGAAATAACTTATGCATGTCAGCCCCTGTGTATCAACTAGAATGTATATTAGTATATATAGACGATTTGTGCTAAAGTGATATTGTGATTTGAATTGCTTGTTTAGTGACAGTGCGAACTTTGAATTAGTACTGTCGCATATTTTTGTATGTGTTTGTTAATTGTTTCCCCTTAAAAGGAACTGGATATTATCCGAATAAATTAAAAAAATTTTGAAGAGATCCTGCTTTTTAATTGCACTGACCTTTCTTGAACTCGAAAGGCGATCATCCACGTAGCAATATACAAAAAAAATCTAAGAACAATATAATATTCAAGATCAATAAAAGCGAAAACAAATTAATACAAGCAAAAATTAGTGAAAATAGTGAAAAAATTAACAAACTTATGTTATCTCCAGTATTTATAGCCCGCATGTAAAGAGAGTTTTATAGGGCGAGTGTAAGGTGTCACCAACACAACCTCCTCAGATCAGACTCAGAGCAGTCAGCGTCAGAGTGTAAGTAAACGAGTTGACACTCGAAAGTTTGTGGATCACGTGGGGATGGAAGTGCTGAAAGTAATCTGCACTGATCACCAAGATAACACAAAAGGATTTAAAAGAATAAAAGGTAACTGTTGTTATTGATTAAAAAAGTTGTACGTCTGATCTCATATGAAGTTTAAAGATAAGTGAAAGTAAGCTAAGAAAAATTAATAACTAAGTAAACCGAGTTAAAAGTTATTATTTAAAAAAGCAAAGGAAAGGAAAAGAGAGCGTGATAATTGTAACAAATCAGAAGTGGAATGTCAATAAAAGTGAAAAAGAAATTAGTTTAGTGATAAATTGATAAGTTTTAAGAGTTATAAATTTGAAAGTATAAAGTTTCTCTGCACTTAGTACAGCTCATTAAAAAGTCAATTATTTAATACTTTTCGTACAGTATATTTTAATGACCGGATTCTCTACAAAAATGTTGCCCAAAGCATGCAATCAATTCCGTGGAATACAGAATCAGTAAAATATAAAATTTCTTTGATGATTGTATCTGCTAAAGATGATGCTGAAAATCACTTCATGGCTTGGTCAATGGTTTGGGCAATTAAAATTTATTTTCTGAAGTATAAGAGAATCAAATAAATTATTTAAAATTTCTGAAAAATATCTCTAATAATAAAAACATAATATTGGTTGGACAAGTTTCAAAATTTTTTAAGTATATCTTAAAAATTCAATTATGTGTTCACAATTAGAAAAAGCTGAAAGTTTTGTATATATAAATATATTTTGAATTTTATCGCCAGCATGAGTAGAATTCCAAGAAAGGAATCCTAAACAATACCGTTGTATTTCAAAATTTATTTTACCAAAGATATGAATATTATTAAGGAAGTATTTAGTAGTTAATTATCATACTAATAAGTTGTTTACACGAGGAAAAAATCTCTTAAAATAAAAAAAAAATTCCAAACTTTTCAGCAGAAATAAGGTGTCTTTTTAATTCAACAAGGTACGTATTATAATTTAACCTAAATACATGTTTCCTAAGCGAATTAGGGACATCAAACCATTTTGAAAAATTCGATTTGGATATCGTTTCAATCGAGTCATAAAGTCTAGTTATTATCTTGCAGAGAAAACAACAATCAGAAATTTTAAAAAAAAATTATATTTTAAATCCTTAAGTATCGTCAAAAGAGAGAGAGAGAGAAGTGTTTAAAAAATTCGGCAAGTCAAGAACAATTAATAAAATCAATAAAGGCCATCAAATCCCATGATCATCTAAAGTATTAATGAATTCGTAATAATTTGATGACCCAAAATTTTCTTTCTTCTGCCAACTACTAATGGTAAAAAAAATCTTAAAAACAACAGTAAATAGAAACTTGCATACGTAAATTTATACAAAACTGTATCAAAATCGCTTGAATTAAAACATCGCTCATAGATAACAACCATTTCCCATCCATTCTTAAAAACTGACAAGGCATGATCAACAATAATTATCACTAAGAAATATTAATATGAATAAAACATTAGATAATCTTTCGTGTCATTAATTCAACCTCCCTGAGTACTGTACTTTGCAGTGGAGCACCCGAGGGGGGAGAGGAATGCAAAAGGACATATGCACTCCACCCCTAAGATGTTTTCTGAAAAAGGAACTATATATTCTAGGATAATTCTTTTATTATACTATTACAGATGTTCGAAACTTTAAAAAAAAAATGAAAGTTTTTTTTTTTTTCTTTTTTTCTCATGCTTAAATTTTTTCATAAGTTAGAAGGGGGAAAAAAGGATTCCATCCAAACCAATTTCTGAGCAAAAAATAAAAAGTATTTGCAGTTTCCGATATGTTCTTCTGGGTTAGTATTTAAAGGGAAAGGGAGGAGGGTGCATCCCTATAGATGATGTCACCTCCTCCCTCCCAAATAGTTTCCTGGGAAAGGAATATAAAAGGCAATATTTGCTACCAGACAGTGATCTAATGAGCCCTGAAACAGGTCTTCGGAAAAGTGTCCAGCTCAGCATATCGCTTCTTTCTCTTCACAGATACAAAGTAGAATTACTTCATTAAATATTTTAACCAACCGGAGAAATGACCTTATGTCTACAGATCAATATAAATTAAGAAAAGCTGAAAAAACACACATTTTTATAAGATTTGCCAGATTATAACATTAGTATTTTGACTGCAGAATATGAGCTGTGGAAAAAGAAATAAGAGACACAATAAACTAGATTAATTCTATAAAAGTAAAGCTTCGACAGGAAAATATTTACTTTGAACTGTCTTCTATAGCTATTTTTCAGAAATATCTATAAACTTTAAAGAAATTTTAATCGCCTTTATCTGTAACAACATGTACTGCTGAAAGAAAGTTTTCAATTTTATATATATATATATATATATATATATATATATATATATATATATATAAATGAAGTGAAGATGTCTTAAACATTTTTCAAAAACAAAAACACAGAATAAATATAAATTTATAATAATATAACTAATATGTATAGATTTTTTTTATTTCATTATACTCAAATTTTTTAACCATATTTTAAAATTGAGACAGTTTCTTAAGTAATTTAATGTTTGCTATCAACGTTTCGATCTTGTTGGATTTCACTAATTCTAGTTAGTGGGAATTTTTGTTCTCTTGGTATTTTTTAGAATTTTTTTTCTTAAGTACTATTTAATTTTTTGTAACTTGATAAAAATTATATCAATCCGTGAACATTTTTAAAGAGGAGAAATAAGATTAATGTAGCATATTCTTTAATTTTTATCAAGTAGTAATTCGAAATTAGAGAAATTGCTTCTTTCTCGGTTATGATCTAAATCATATCAATTACATTAAAACAAAAGAGTGTCACGAACAAATATAGGACTCTTAACCCTAACCATTTTACTAAGAATATTTTACGATGTGCATGACCTGAAACAATATTTCTTATTAGCTTTTTAAAATCCTGTTTAGCATGATTAAAATGATTTCAAAGTAATGAATCCCTAGCATCTGGAAGTCATTCGTCCTTTTTTCATGCTTCAGATCATTATGATAATTAGTTCAGATACATTCTTTCAAGCGATAAGCTTATTAATGAGAGTTTAAAATTTTCTTTTTTAATAAACAACAAAACTATGTGCTTTTATAACTTCTTTAAGCAATACAATAATGTTTGCCGTTTAAAGCGAGATCGACATTTTTTTGGTAAACTTTTCGGATAAAATAAAATCTTTTTTTTTAAGTTTTTCGCGCATATTGTAGCAATTTTTTGATTGATTTTTTGTTCATTAGTGTCGTTCTTGGAACACGAAGGTTATTGGAGACTAACCTCATAATTTTGAGCATCAGTCAAGAGACGAGAATGTTACCTGAGTTGGCAACTCCCTCTCCAAACTTATACACCACATCATCGTCAGGACTTGGAGCTTCGACAGATTTAACGTACAACAGCCACGCTATACGGCGGGTCTTTAATGACAGCAGAATTCAAACACATGACTCTACTAAAACCTATATTGCAGTAAAAAATAAAAATAAAAAAAGGTTTCCTAAAGTCAAATCGATGGGCTGAAGTCGAACTCTTCACTAATAATTGGGTGATCACCATCGACCCAGTGAAATTGACATTTAAAATGCTGCTATAGTGGCGAGGAAGAAAAGTTCAAAGGGGAGGATTTTCTAATACAGTTTCAAATAAAATAAACCAACAACGATTACATTAAGAAAAAGTTTAAGTCAAAAAGAAATCCAATCAAAATGTTTTTTTCTTAAACTCAATTTGAGAGAAACATTTAGCAACTTGATTGAAAAGTATATATATACATCGTATTAGTCTGAGTATAACGCGATGCTTTTTGACTAATCATTTCCCGTAAAAATATTGACTCTCGCTAAATTTGGGGTCTTGGGGAAATGGGATGTACTTCTTGTTACTTTCCTAATATTACTTATTTTGTTTTGAATTACTTAATTTTAATGCTGTGAATGATCACCTGTGTTATTAATTATTTTAAATTTGTATTTATCTGACTAAATTATATTTTCTTTCGATAGTTTTATGTTCTTCCTTTTTTTTCTATCTTTATAAAGAAATTTGGTGTGGCGTTACATTCGGACTTATACAGTGTATATAGTTTTATATCTATGAATTTGTTTTGCTTTATTTGTATCATACTTTTATGTTTTCTTTTCAAAAAGGTCACTATCCCTTTCCACACACTTGCACCAACGCATGAGCAGTTATACAAACCATCGATCCATTCCGGTGGTTGGTGACGACATCGAGCTTTCATGGAAGCTTTCAGCTCGTCATCAAAATGGCTCACTCATCTTTTGAAAAAAGTGAAACCTAAAAGGTGCAGGGTTAGGTTCGAAATCACATCTCGCTGTTATAATCTCATCTCCGTATGGGTCGTCATGTTATTCAATTCTCAGCTCATCAGTCTCATCTGTAAATAAAGAAATAAAATGCATTATAAGGAGAATACATGTGGCTTTCAGGACAGAATTGGGTAAGCAAATAAGAAATTTATAGCCGTAGGGGCATCCCTTTTCAATCAAGTCTCGCATAAATATTTACTTCATATTAACTGTTTAAATTATCATAAAAACATAATTTTTACATCAAATGTTGTTTACAAAAGGACGATTTTTATTTTTAACACTGAAAGATTTGAAAAATCTTTAAATAAGATTCGTATATAGTCTCCAAGATATATTTGATAAACGAGTAACTCCCCAGCATAATTTCGTTCTATTTTCACACACACAATCAGTATTTTTCTATCTGTATATTTTCTTTTTTGTATTTAGAGTCGTCTGTTGTTTGTAGATGTAGCATCCAGACTCATGTAGACTGGGAGGGGGGGGAACCTAAAACTTTTTAAAAATAAAATTTACCAGGTAGAACTTAATTTAAGATTTTTTTTTTTTTGTTTCATCTAACTGTTTTCCCATGTTAATGAAAAATATTATTCTTACATAACCCCTGTTTGTTCAGCATTTTTAATAAAAAAAAACTAACTTTACCTTCAAATAGGAAAAGTAATTTAAAATATTAATAACAAAGCATTTTCTTCTATACTTTGACAATACTAATTTGATGAAAGTAGGGACTGGGATCTTCATAAGAGATCGCTGTTGAAGCCACAAAATGTCACTTGAGATTAATTTCCAATAATTTTACGCATTCCTTCTAGTCTTATGAAGTAACTTTATAAGGTTAACAGTATCGCTGACACATTCTTCATAAATCTAATTAAAAAATGCTTTTAAAATTACGTGTTGAATGTTCAACATACTGGCTCTAAATTCTATCGGAAACATGCCTGAGGAAATAATACTTAATCCAAAAGTTAGTCATCGTTGTTTGATTGATTAAAAAGTAATCAAATTCCTGCATTTCCATGGTATTAAGCCTATGTGCTTTTGTAAATATAAGAAAAAATTCTACGCGTAAAGTAGACATTTCAACAAAATAATTCTTTTTCTTTTTATAGAACTTATATATTATTAAAAAATTGTATATAGATTCTTGTTTAAACAGAAGGACTTTGAGAATAGGAAGTCCTAGTAATTCAACTGATATATCTACTGTTGAAGAAAAAAAGAATATACAAACCATTTTTTTTCTTAAAAAGATAATATAAAAGAAAAAAAAAACATAACATACAAGTAGACCTAAACGGAAGTATGATGAAAGTTATTTAAAATTTGGATTCGCGTGTACTCTCGAATCAGATGTTCCTGTTACAGTTTGTGTTTTATGTCAAACAAAACTCGTAAGCCTACTTACCCAGGTTCTTGGAAACAATACGTGGTAATTACAAAGGAAAAGATATGTACTGTTTTGAAAGAAAACGCGACTCAACTGAAAAGTCAAATAATTACTTTATTAAAACATGAAGGGAAAGTGTAGCCGAAGCATCTTACCACATAAGTTTTCGCATTGCGCTTATGATGAAGTTAATTCATTTGGAGACAAGCTTATTAAGCCGTATGTAAAAGGCATGGTAACGTGTGTTATTAACGAGAAAGTTATCATAAAAATAGATGCAATACAATTATCAAATAATACTGTTCCGCGATGCACCAAAGATCTTTCTACTGCCATAGAAAAAGAGCTGAAGACTTGACTAAGCATTGCAAATTGACGAATCCTCATATGTCGCAGGACCATAGCTGCACAACTAGTAATTATTCTTTGTATATTTGATAAAAAGTATTGATGGAGTTTAACTCAGGAGTGCATATTTACATGAAAACATGGCAAAAAAAAATCTCCATTGAATTAACGATAACATTTTAAAACTCGAGATTATTGGGGAAAGTGTATTGATACTTGCACAAATGGTGCTAAAGCCATCATAAGAAAAACAAAGGGAGTTATTTCACGTATATTGCATGTAGCTACAAACGCCACTATCAGTCGTATTTTTCATAAATAGTAACAAAAAATGTCTAGGTGAAGCAATAAAAAATTATTAACTATATAAAATCTCGACCACTTCAATCCACATCGCTTAACACTTTGTGCGACGAAATTGGTAGAGAACACAATGCACTTGTACTACATATGAAGTGAGATGTCTATCCAGAGAAAAAATATTATTGAGACTTATAAATTGAATAGTGAGTTATTGGTCTTCTCTCTTTAATTCGCAAAATAATTTAAGACAACATTTTATTGAATTCTTAGGAAATCCTTTATGGTTTATAAGACTCGAGTATCTGACAAATGTTTTTTATAAAGCGCAACAAAATTAACTTATTATTGCAAAGAAAAAGTGATACAATTCTTAATACAAGAGATAAAGTTATAATTTTTGAGATAAAAGAAGGGAAATTTTAGAATTTTTCAGTTGAACATGGCAATTTTAATTGCTTTCCTGCCTTACATGAATGTTTGACTGAAAGCAAATTTAAAATAGATGAAGTTACTGAAGTACTCTCAGAATGCTTACATAACTTAAAAAAAACTCCACTGCAACTTTTTCTGAAGATCATGGTGACACTTCATGGGTTAGAAATCTATTTTTCGTAATAGTTATGCTATCAGACTTAAGTTCTAATGATTATAAAAATCTCATTGATTTAATAAGTGACTGGTTTAAAGTAAAAACATAAATGTCAGCCACTAGGCAATTTATGGGTAAATGTATTAGAAGAATATCCCAATTGATCAAAACAAACTGTTATTGTTTTACTTTTGTTTACCATTGGACATTTATGTCAAGTAGAATTTTTTAATTATGGTTCACCTAAGACAAAGTGTAAGAACACACTGGGAGCTAAAGCAGATATTAGAATTCAACTCAAAATTATTATACCTGATATTTAGCTGATTTTCTATTTATGAACTCATCATCTTAAAATTTTATTACATTTTGTCATTATGTGTTATTGTTTAAAATATGCATAATAACTAAACACGTAGGAATTAAAAATTGATATTTTATTTTTAAAATTTTATTGTTGTGATTTTTATGGAATGAATTAGGATTTAAAATATAAATAATTACAAAATAAAACAAGTTTTTTTTTTAAAAAAATTTTTTTTTAATTTTATTATGTGTTATTACATACCTATCAAAATAAATAAGATTTTCTACCGAAATTTCGGGACTTTCATAGTGTTCTACCGCAGAAAAAAATTGGGAACCTTGATTTAGAATAAACTCATAAAGAGAGAGATCTCCTAACAGTTTTAAAATCTTTAGTTATTTAAAAGAACAGTATGATAACAGTTTTAAATAATTTTGAATTATTGCACTAAATCATAGGTCTTCAAACTTTGTCGACTCACGGAACCCTTAGAATTATAAGGTGTTTTCGGGCAATCCTATTCCACCCTTAGAAAAATGTATCGTAAGAAAATATTTAAAGTAGATGAATATATGTTATAGGTACTTTATATAAAAACAGTTAAAGAAAAATATTGTATTCTTATAAAAAAAATCAATTTAATTTACTCTTTAAGAACATTAATTCGCGCTCCAGGTGTCACCTACCCTTGCATTGTATTTAAACACTAAGGTTTGCTTGCATTTTGCACATAAATTGTCGAAATCTAGCTCCATTGATGTTACCTACAATCGCATTTCATATTCTGAATTTAATTTGTTTTTATATTTTGCTTTTGTTGCCACATACGTTAAAAAAGATTTTACACGAAATTATTTTGCATATGCATCGATTGAACAACTTAAAATCCGAAGTTACCTTTTACATTACAAACGTCAGACCACTTCACTTGGTGGTATGCCTAGACTGATGAATCAAACAATTAATCTTTAAGCCACCATCAAACAACTTTTTTTTAAAAAAAATATTATTGTGAACGGGACTTTTGTAAACATTCTCATTACAATTTTTGAAAGCCGTGCAAATACAGTGTTTCTCTCTCTCTCTCTCTAAGCAATTTCCTGTGAATAAATGACCTTCTGAGGTAGATAATGAAGGCAATAATAACATTCGTCTTTCATGCAACTTATGTGTTAACCCGTTTCAAAACTTCACTCTGATTATTCCATTTTTAAAAATGTTTGTTTTATGTTTGAATTTGGGTAATATTTCGATAAAAATGTAAATTATTATTGTTATTAAACACAATTATCACTTATTTAATTAATTAAATAATTATCTAAATTTATGGAAATTTTACGTTCAATTTTTTTTTATCCCAAAAGTTCCCTTTTCAAACTTTATATTAAAGAAAAATCGAAGAAAGGATTTTAAGAAAACCTTTTATATTGAAGAAATTTTTAGACAAGAGATAAAAAAATTAAAAGAAAATGAAAACCAAAATACTTCTTTTTAGGACATCACAAAATTATGTGCTTGATTTGCAATACAACATTCTGTCCGTCTAAATAATATTCTGATATCAAAGACGTTGTGACGCGAAAAGTAAGGAATGCTACTCAAGCCTCGACGGCAGATTAAGAAAAGAAAAACTGCAGATGCAACTACATAGAGAGCATCGTTTCTCTTTGTTAAAAAATTGCCTGTGGCAGGGAATAAGCCTGATACGTTTAATTTATAGAAAGCTACACAAAACCGTAACCCACTGGCCACAATCAACCCTTTATTGGTTTTCTGACAGCCCGCATCATCATGTGTTACTTTACAATGTCAGAAGTCTTAACCTTCATACCCTGAATGGGCATATAATCGACCCGTTTCTATAATTCTTTTATAATAACTTCCATGGGTTTTAATTAAGAGATTTTTTTTTGTATACTTCAAATAGATAAATGTCTTCAGTTTATAACTTCTTCAAGCTTGTAGAAATATTTTTCTTTCTTAATAAAATAAGAAAATCATGTTTCACCTGACTGAGTCTAATTGACCCGCGTAGGAACACAAGTAAAAATAAATTCATTACATTTGGATGGTCTGCATTTCAAAGAACGCTCGATAGATGACAACTGATAGAAAAATATCGTCCTCATTATTTAGTTTTCATCCGGTTGTCATACATGTTACGTATGGGCCGAAAGAGAAAAAAAAAATCGATAATCATCCGTTTAATTATGTGCCCAAGGTCAAAGTTTTAAATGAGAAAGAACAGAAACCAGATATAAATTCATATTATAATGAAACTAAAGGGGAAGTAGGTACTAGTGATAAATTAGGTGCTCATATACATGCAAAGGGGAATAGGAGATGATTTGAGTGTTTATTTTACAAAGTAGTTGTAATTTTGCGGAAGCCGGAAGGGGGTAATCCTCCCATCCACTCTTTTGGAAAAAAATTTAATTTTTATTTCATAAAAGCCATCTAAAATTAGGAATTATAAATAAAGCATTTGTATAAAAACTGTTGTCTTATCCTCATCTAATTACCTCTTTATCTAATTACTTTAACTATTAAAAAAGCGTCATTCAAGCGTTCACTCAAAAAGCGTCGAGACCTTTCCATTTTATTGATAAATTTTTAATTTTTTTTCGTGTTTATAACTATCTTCCTAATTCTTCCTCCTCCCCACCCCCGCTATTTTTTGTTATATCTGCAAAATCTCCCCCCCCCACACACTTATTATTCCCAATCATCACCACTGATTCTACATTATAACTGACAATGTCTATAAGCACATATGATATTTTTATGTATGAAAATCCTTCTTGGAATGAAAACAAATGCACAATATTTGTCTTTCTCTGACGGAACTTAGAAAATAGTTGACTAAATATCTCAGAAATATTAGGATTAAGAAAATATCCCAATAAATATTTGCATTTTCAGCAGATGAAAAGTCAGATAGCTGAAAGACAGAGATGTAATCAGAACATCTTAAGAGAGCGGTGCAAAGAAGGCGGTCCAAAGAGAAATCGACACATACAAACAAGGCACACTTTCTGTTTAGATTTTTTTTTTTTTTTTGCCCAGAGCATATAAATGAGACTGTAAATTTTTTGTTGCAAAAAATCAAGAATATTTTATGAATAGAATTATGCATTTCAAAAAAAAAGTTGTTGCTCTTCAAGTATTTAAATATTTAAAACCGCTTATACAAACAAGAGATTTGATGGTTACAGGAGTAGGGAAACTAGAAAAGAGGAGGGTATATAATATACATATAATGTTCTGTATATTTTAATAAACACAAAAATAAATGAAATAAAGCTATATAAAACATTTGTTGTGATTTAGGATAAATATAAATCAAACAGGTCCTAATGACCCAATACAGAAAAAGCATTACTTTTTTACAACACTGTAAAAAGATTAAGTATAAGTTAGTTTTATTTCAAATCTGTTAAGAGGGATATGGGACTCGTAAAGAACGAAAATTACGAAAAAAAAACCTTTTTTGAATGAATTTAAAATAACTATAAGCATTAATCTACTATAAGCAACAAAAACTGCTCAGAGAAGACTGTTTCTCAGTCATACATTGATTAATTAATTCAGTTTTGAGGATTTGGGAGCAACAAAGACTATTATCCCTCAATCACATGTTTATGGTTGTTATATTTCGTTTGCTTGAATATTTTTCTTGGTGTCTATTTCTTCCAGGCACGAGGTCCACAAATACCAGCCAATATGTCTCGCTACTTTGAACCACGGTCAGATCACGAGATGGATATCTGAGCTGGTACCCAACTTTTAACATCCACATTACACCAGCATGAGAATTTTGAGTGTGACTGAGTTAATGTGTCTCTACCCTCTCTCTACACGACGTTCTAAGTATAATTATTTGTTCCCAAGAAAAAAAAAATCGAAGAGCTGCGATGAGGAAGGAATGGGCATGTGTGAAATCAATTAGACCCACATTCTGGTTTTCCGTATATTATTAAGAGTCACACGCCGTAGTTACATGTATTGATTGATTGGCTGTTCATTAACGTAGCGCTTACAAGCAACACGAGAGCTAATGGTAACGGAACTCGTAATTTTGAACCTCGGTTAAGTGACGGTGACGACACCTGATTTGTCCCCTCCCTCTCTAAACTTCCATACCATGCCAGTGGAGGATTTGAAACCTCGACAGATTAACGAGCATCAGCCCGCTACACAGCGAGTCTTTAGAAGCAAAAGGGAACTCTCTACTCGATGGCCGCGAATTAGCAACCATAACCACTAGGCTACCACGACCATATAGCTACATATTGTAATAAATACACGAATGAATTTAATTTGATTTCGTTGATATGGTTACATATTCAACGTCACGCAAGTGTAACATATTATGTAAAGTAACTCAAAATGTGTTAAAAAAGCATTAATAAAAAGTATAACATTTAATGATGGTCTTAGGTCAATTATTCCAATTCTGGTATAAACTTTGTTAAATCGGGTCTCAAAAATTCTGTGAGATAATGATTGGTCAACTGTGGATGATATTTTGATATTATGAGCTACATTGTGAGTGCAAAGATTTACGGCAATACGTGCCTACAAGACTGAAATTAGACGGCAAGCTGCTTTCCTTCAGTGTCGATTTTTTTGTTCTGGCCCGAGTTTCCAAAATTCAGCAGTCCCAAAAGTTCTTGTAATGACGATTTGTGAATTTATAATTCAAAAACAACAAATTTTACATTTATCTTTTTATACTAATGGTGAAAAAAGCATTTATAATATCACGTAGAAAAATTTTGAACTTACATTTACAACAAACGTTCAAAATATACGCCCTTTACTTGGAGACAAAAACGAACTCGTTTGCGCATATTTTGAGAAATGCGTTTTTAGATTCTGGGAGGGATTTCTTGTATCCTTTTGCACAATATGGCAATTTTAAGATGATCTATTGTTTGAGGATTATTTTCATAAACTTTATTCCTTAAATATCCCATGGGCTTCAATAGCCTAGTGGTCACGGTAACAGTCTCGCAGTTGGCATTGCTTTCGTCGAATCGGGAATTTGAGCTCGGATGTCTCTGAAGACCCACACTAAACTGGTCGAGGTTCCAAGTCCTCCCGTAAGCGTGGTGTGAAAGTTTGGATAGGGAGGTACCAGTTCACGTGTTGTCCTCGGTACCTGACCTAGGCTCAAAACCATTCCGTCCGTGGCCAATAGGCCTCGTGTTGCTTTTTAGTGCAGCGTTAATAAACAATCAAAATAAACAATTAAAGTGATCTAGATTTGAGGACGAAAGTAAAAGATCCACAGGATTAATATTACTTTCACGAAAATCAAAATGGCCGGTAGACAGATGCCTTTATAACACCTATTTCCAGGATGCTTTTCAACAATATAGTTATAATAAGAACAGTAAATATCTCTTCAATAGTAACACAAATACTTGGATTAACAAAATATACAAAAGTAGGTATCAAATTTTTAAAATCTCCAAACCTGTGTTTCAAATCTGCTTCAGTAAAAATATGCTTTAATCTTAAAAAAAGGGGGGGGGGATTTAAATTTTTCAGTGGGAGCTGCAAGTAGCTAAGCGCAATTGTTTGTCTATTGACATGTAGTAAAGGCTTGTCCACCTTTCCCATAAGTCAGCTCGGTAATAACAACATGCAATAAGTCAACTAGGGAAGCACATGTAATTATATCAATCTACAGATTATTATCCCTTGAAATTTTTTTTAAAAAAAAACTCCATGAGAAACAAAAAATTCGACGAGAAAATCGAAAGGGAGTTAAACTCAGGAGAATAATTAAACAGTCTTAAAATCCGCTAAGGTTCGATCATGCGGAATCTCGAGACCTTGTGCGTCACACCATTCTAACCGCCTCACGAAAAGGTAACTAATTTTATTTCCCCTTCAGATGTATATCTTTAATTATTACCGTTGAAGCAGATTCATCACTCGCCAGTTTCTGTTAGATTGATTGAGCAGCAGGATGTTGATGAAAAGTCAATTTATAATAAATAAACACCATTTGTTACATAAAATGGATCAATGATTATAAGTGACAATTGTCTTCCTATTGGCATGCTATTGCAAAGTTAGAAAGCATGTGAACATTTGAAAACTGAACTGAACACTTTAAATGCGCCTATTGGGAATTAATAAGAAAATAAAAAGGATTAATTATTTATTCTGTTTACTAATCTATAAACAAATTACGGCTTATTTAATGCTTGAAAAACATTTCATAATATTCTCCTATGACAACAAATTTTCACTGTTGAGAAAATAGCTTTGATATAACTATATTATTTACAGGTATATATTTAATACAAACAACATTATACAGATGGGGGGAAAGGTTTTTTCAAATATCTCCAAGCATTTCGTGCTTCGGAATCGGTTGTATAATTTAGGAACAATTTAAAAGAAATCTTGTCGCTTATCTTAAATAATTTCCCATCAGCATGGTATTATTTTTTATAAGAACGAAATTTAAAATGTCATGATGAACATGTACTTTTAATTGAAGCAACGCGTTTTTCATTTTTTTTTTGAACATTATAAGCAAAAAGGGCACATCACCGGTTAAAATTTCGTATAAATTAGAGCTTTCTCCGAGAATATACGACGAATTGTCTCATCGAGTTCGTAACTGTAATTTCACTGAATTGTGTAAAACAAGTAAACTCTCTTTTGAAATCTTCATATCGACAAAATACTGCTGACGTTCTGTTTCTCCCAGTTTTTTTTTTTTTTTTTTTTAAAAAATATGAAAACCTTTAATTTATAAGACTGAAAAAAATTTAGAATATTCCACTTTTTCTGCGGTTCAGTTATTATCAATTGCATTACGAAGTGACAAAAAGAAAACATATTAGTACTCAAATTACAATCTAAAAATTTAATTGTTTCCCCTTTAGACTCTAATAGTGAAAAAAAATGCAGCGTCTTAAAAATTTAGTTTAACATTAATGAAGCGATGCTGAAAAGATTTTAAATTTTCTTTGAATAAAAATTGTGTAAAAGAAAGGGGTTTAAAATATTTTAGGAAGGAAATATTTTATGTTATCTTGATTTTATAATTACTAAAAAAAAGTGCTTTTTTTCTGTTTGGTAACAGAGAATCCATTTTTATAAGTTTACTAGCTAGTGTAAATGTTCTTCCCACGTGTGAACTTGGAAAAAAAAAAAAGAACACATAATCAATTGTCGGAAGCAAAATTCGACAGTGCAGTCATGTGTGTGTGTAACGTAGTATGAACCAGAGCTGTGCGTAGAGAAATTGTAAATCTTCTTTAGAGGAAGAGAAAAAAGGTGAAAAAGCTAAAAACTCTCTCACTTAAACGGTAATTAAAAGTTTGTATAAAATCCACTTATAAATATTTTCCCCAGTTCTTTTTGATGCTAGCAAAACTTCCAACTATTTTTTTCGGTAGTTAAAAAAGGATGGGTATTTGTATAAAGAAGTAACAAAAAATGTTAAGCATTCAGTTTTATATTAGATTTGGTCTGAAGCAAACCGATGTATCAAAAATTCATAAATTACACGTTATATAAAAAAAAAACTTATTGAAATACTCTACTTTTGAACTTTAAAGTTTCTTTTTTTTTTGGGGGGGGGAATGTTTCATTTGTTGTAAAATATTGAAAAAAAGTGAAAGGGGGGAATATCCCCAAAAGTAAATTTGAATAAATATTTTTGTTGTGAAAATAAGCTAAAGCAGTTCTTTCCACACGTCAGTGAAGTCTCCAAAATATTGGAGCAATACGATCAACGGTGTAGATTTTTTTGAAGTACAGACTTTCAAAGTTATATGTTATATTTCTTATTAGAACTCTTCCCTATTAAAGATATAACAGGGAATTTAACAAATTAATATGTACCAATTGTTTCATAGAATTATTTTACTCAATCAATGTGCTCTCTATTAAATCAAGACTATGAAACAGAGCAAAGGTTCTCAAACTTTTTTAGCCAACACCTCCTCCTCGGGAAAGTAAATTAACACTCTCTTTTCAGGTGTAAAAAAGAAAAAAAAATTGACTCTCATTCTTGATATCAATCATGCAGTTGTGAGTTTCCAGATTTTTGATAAGAGTTTAAAAATATTACTGTAAGTCAGAAAAAAAAATTATCCCCCTCTTTCGAATACATTTATTCCATACAATTAAAAGCAATAATCTAGTTTTGAGAAGAAAAAATATTGAACTCTAATTAGATATTTTATTAACAGTCCATATGTTCCCGAAATTTTCAGAATATTTCGCTACAGTAAAAGTTTCCATTATTTTTATTCCGGTATGTTCTGATAATTGTAAGAGTGAATGTCTTCTGAGACTACATGAAAGTATTTACATCCTCATTTACGTACGAAATTTCTCCTATGTTACAAATACGAACTTGCATACGTAAATTACTCGTATACAACAAATGTTCAAAATGTTTACCTTTTTCTAAGAAATGAAACTTAACTCTTTGATGCATATTTTGAGAAACACGTTTCGAGATTCTGGAAAGTGACTTTTTGTATTCTTTGGATAATATGGTAATTTTCAGATAATCTACCGTTTGAGAATTATTTCCTCCAATTTTATTCTTTACATATACATACAGAAAAAAAAAGTCAAAGGAGGATTAGGTCAGAGCATCATTAACACTAAACAATTTTCGTTTTCTTTCCCTTCTTTCCTGATTTGCAGTGGGGACTGAAAATATGCATTTGAAAGAATATTTTTTTAAAAAAGGAATTTTTTTGTAATTTCTTCCTTTTTCCAATAACTGATACTATTTTTTTAAATCATTATAGTGTGCAGGAGTAAATTTTCAATAACAAATGCTTAAAAATTCTTGCAAAAAATTTTTTAAAAAAAGGACAACACTCTTTTTTTTTTTTTTTTTTTTTTTTTTACTCTTTCGAATATACGAGTACTTCATTCCATGCAATTAAAAACAATTATCTAGAATTGAGTTAAAAAGTAGGAAACCCCATGGGATAAGCATTATATTCAGAAATTCCAGGTGGAGTGCCAACTGGAGCCTTAAACTGTGCTAGACAAATGCAGAACTGACTTTTCCATGAGGATTGTTCACGAACTAAAGCAAGATTCGTAAGCCTATTTGTTCGTGAATTGAAGTTTGACTGTATTGCCAAAAAAGTACACAACTGCAACCAGCACTTAAAATATCATTCTCAAAAAGAACGCAAATGCTAACATAACATAGCATAGAGGGCGTAGTATTTTTAAAACGACATTTTAATTTAGCATTATGTAGAGAAAAAGCTTCATTGTTATATAAATTTTGGCTTAAAAAATGTAACCATTAAAATTTAAAAATACTCATAACCTCTTTGTACTCAATACATAATTTTGGTTATTTGGGAGGACATAAATCATAAGCATTCTCGGCGGGAATCAGTGAATGTTTAGAGGATTTTATTTTTAACATATGAGTCTAATCAATCTCTGAAGAAAATTTCAATCAATTATTACTTATTTCATAGATGAATGATAAAGGCTGAAACTACAAATAATGCTTTGAATTTTACTTTATTTTTAATACCCCAGCATGAAATTTTTTTTTTTTGAACTCGAAATGAAAAAGAACTAACGAAGTTTGACAGAACATCCTTTCTATAAGCTTGCATAACAAGGAAAATGCTCTTAAAAGGACTTTGATGTCACCTTTCAAATATTTACAAAGAATATTTTAAGGAAATTCCCGGAGTGAAATTGGTAATTTTTTATTAATGTCAGTTCTAAAATTGTATTGAATAAAAAATATTGCTGACCCGCACTATATTATTCTCTAAATGAAATAAGTTAAAGATCAAGACTCCATTAAAATGTTTAACTTCCCTTTTTTATGATTCAAGGTGTTTATAAGGAAATAGATTGAAAAATTACGTAAATTCGTCTTTTTTTTTATTATTATTATTTTAACTATCTGCAGTAATTTCAAAAATCTTAAAACATATTCAATACATATAGAGTTAATGGGTTCAAATCTTATGTTACGATTTAGGTAAAAAATATTAATTTCAAATGCATTTTAACATTTTGAAGCTATCCCTATACATTGACAAGATTTTGGGATGTCTTAAAAATGTTAATTATTATACCCCATTAAACAGTTCATTTAGAAATAATGAGTGGCAATACGCTAATTCTTAAGACGATTCATGCTAACATTTCCTAACATGATGTTTCGAGAAAATTGTGTCAACAAAAATTCGTGGGCATAAAATAAAGGATGCATGATGTTAGGTTCAAATAAGTTATATTTTAATACATTATGATTATATGATAATTATATTTAATTTCCTTGAAGTATATTTACATTATTAAGACATATTCAACTTATTATTTTATAGTCTGCTTTTATTTTAATATCCGAACAGAATAGTACTGTCTACTTTAATAATTTATCCTTTGCTCTTATTTTAGTATTAATTCAATAATTGATTTTTTATGCAGAATCGTCTATTTTAATTATCTTTATTGTTAATATTAGCAGCGTTTTTGCACTTTTGGATATTTTGCTTATGAAAATAAAAATGCATTAGGAATTTGAAGATGGTGTTTTCTTTTCTTGAAAGTAATTGCTTCTGTGGAGCCTGGAACTGAGAAGTACGCTTACTTTATGCGAATTAATATTTGTTTTGAATAATTATGTTTTTAGAGAACTTAACAGGAAAAAAGGCGTTTACATATATTAAAATGGAATTAGTAAACCATATTTTTTTTGGAATCCTACCTTTTTTTCAACCACCCATTCATTGATGTTTTACTTTACGAGTTTTATAGGATATAGAACAACAAAGGCTATTAACTCTTCATTTTGTTACTCTGTTACAATAAAAAAGAACCAACGTTGATTAACATTTAAAGCATAGGAAGAAAATTATTGTAATAAGAATGCTAAAATAATTGTTTCATAAAATAATAAGTTTTCAAAAATAATTTATTCAAATTTAATTAGTTATTTTTAATTAACTTTACACAAGGACATAATTACACAAAAATAAATTTCATGATAATTTTTTTAAAAATAATTTATTTATTATTGTATGGGTATGCACTATGATGTAGTTATGTGTCCTTTTTACAGAAATTGTACACGGCATTAAGACATTCGAAATTTATTAGCCGTTATTCATATTATTATTAAAAATCAAAGAAAAAAATATTGAAAATAAGTAAAAAATAATATAAATTTATTTTATTTTATAATTGGTTTGATGGAATGTACTGTATGCTTAAAAAAACTGCTATTTTTACATGGCAATGTCGAATCATATCCAACGAATGTGTGATCTGTGATACAATTTTGGTTTCACAATGAAAGCAGTAGCTCAACTATAATTTTCCTCAACTATTCTCAAATATATTTTATCTAGAAAACTAAGAAAATCCATGATGATAC
Source organism: Nephila pilipes (assembly GCA_019974015.1). Classification (NCBI taxonomy): domain Eukaryota; kingdom Metazoa; phylum Arthropoda; class Arachnida; order Araneae; family Nephilidae; genus Nephila; species Nephila pilipes. Next base: position 762,830 of record BMAW01053598.1, on the reverse strand, counting down.
TTAGATCAAATCAAAAGACATAGCCATATCCTTGGATTGCACAAAAAGCACATTTTACATGTATACTATATAACTTTGCATCATTTAGAAAAAAATTACCCGATACAGAGTCCAGCTCCCGCATTACATTCCAAGGTACATTTTACACTAGAAGGATGGACTGTATTTGATCCAATACATCCCATTCTATAGTAAACCATTTTTCAAATATTTCTTAATTTATTAACATTGATTTTGTTACCTCGTTTCATTCACGTATACGAATTCCCCAGCTTTACCATATTTAGTTACTCATAGAACGACCATTTTCTAAAAGTTACTATTATTTATTTTTAATACTATTAAAGCTACTATTATTTGCTGCTGTTGTTTCACTGTTATTATATGTGCAAATATTATACAAGGCATTTACAAAAAATATCCAACTTTGAAGCACGAATGTTACAAAAGTACAGAAGTTACAACCGTTTTGAACACATTAAATTCAAAATAACACTTTAAAATATAAAAAAAGACTATTAATTTTCTATGTGATCACTCCCAGAAACATGAAAGATATCTATCCAGGGGATAGTGGAATTCATATCACACTCTTTTTAGCATTTTCAGAATTACGATTTAAAGGGCTGCATGTATTGCTTTTAATAAGTTACTCTCTTGAAGCTTTAACCGAACTTCCCTAAGATTGTTTTCTTTGGGGCTATTTAAAATACAAAACGTTTTTTCGTTACGACTGGCGAACACTGACCAACTGAAAACGACAATAACTACAGCCATTTAAACTGTAACATCGAACATGATGAAAAAAGTGTGGTTTGAATTTTACCATCGCCTGGATAGATATTGTTCATGTTTCCGGTGGTGATCACACAGAATATTATTAATATTTTAAAATTCGGAGTATTACTTTTAATTTAATTTATCCAAAAAGGTTAAAGGTTGCGACTTCTTTAGTTTTTCTTCTCAGTTGGGATATTCTTTCGTAAGCACCCTATATAATAAATTCGATTTTATTTGCTAGAAAAAAAACATTAAAATTTCATATATTTAATTGTGTTACCCATTTCATGAAAAATACTTTTTCCATACATATAAAAGTCATTTAAAACAATTTATTTTGCTTATTTATTACAACGTCGTAATTAGTAAATTAATTTAGTAATTCTATCTTCTTCAAAGATTGAGCTACACGTCTTGATGATCTTAAAATTTTAAATTGTATTCTCAGTAACATCAATGTTGTTGATTCCCGATGTAGGGAAACGTTGTTTAATTTGACAAATTATATGTAATCATATCATACGCTTTTAAGTTCAGTGCAAAAAAAATGGCTTTTCTTTGTTTCCTAACACATTCGATTTCTATTTCAATTTGCAAGAATTGACCACAATGTTTGTATGCAGAGTCAGCGCCTGCAATTATATACAATAAGCGCTCTTTTATACGACGGACCACGGGATTATCAAGCATCAATATATAATTTCAACAGCAATAATGAAGAAAAACCACTCTAGATTATAAAAAAAAATTAACAATTAAAACATGTCTCTGTATGTACACAGTTATAATACCATACAAATGTGTGTGTGTGTGTGTGTGTGTGATCTATAACCTGATAGAAAACAAGAAATACTGTACTGAAATGAACTGACAGTTACTATAAATATTGGTCGAAAATGCGACCAGTGCTATGAAGTACTCAAGGTGAACAAAATACGAAAAAGTTCGATTACGAACGTCTCTATTTGTGCCGGATTACAGAATGTTCTGAACCATCGAATACCGGATTAAAAAAAAAGAGGTTCATAGTTTGTGTTAGCTACATAGTTTCAAATTGTGATTGGTAGCAGCTAATTTAATACCTCGCATTTTAGAATCTATGATTTATAATTGGCCAGATAATGAAACTACTGGTTGATAAACCTGAAAAAAATTATTTATATTACAAGAAATTAAAATTTTATTTCAAAAGGAATTCCACGTTTTTACGATATTTTAATATTGTTGAATTTATGATACTTTGTTTTATCAACAAAATCACTAAGAGAGAGTTATTAATTATTATTATAGTAAGAAACTATCTCTGAAATTAGAAATTTATCGGCCAATTTTTGGCCGATAAAATTCTAATTTGAGAAACTAATTATTTCTACAAGTGGTCCACATTCAGTCCGTTATCACAGCCGTAAGCTAAGTCTACTGTTGACATTCGGAAGCAATTTAACAACCAAGACTAACCAGTTTTCATATTTAATCTAGTTTAATAAGCTTAACTATAACATCATTCCATAATTTGAACGCTAAATTATATATTTTTTTTGTAGGCAGACAGATTAAGTATATGTTTTTTTTTAGCTCACATCTAATGATAAAAGCGATCTTCTTTTTATGCGCATCGTGTAATGATTCTGATTTATAATTATGGCGCGAAAATCGGTTCTATTTTTAGACTACTTTTCAATTCAAATCATATAAAACTATTTTCTCACGATTGGAGAACCGCTCTAAACCGGAGTTTAGATTTAAAAAGAAAAAAAGTTGAACTTTCTAAGTGTTTAAGATTTTTTAAAGAAATAAGGAAGTCGAACTGTCGTGGCATTCGAGTTGCATGGATTGCTCATTCTGGAAAAAGGGAACTTACCGTACGCATCTTTGAATTTAATTTTTTTTTTTTTTTTTGTTATTATTCATGATGCGTGCACCGCAATTTAAAATTAGAATCATCGAGTGACCGGCATGTGGTTTTGCACGAATACCCTTCCAGATTTGACCTGGTCTGTCGCAAATAAATTTTATTAGTTTTTAATCAAAGTTACTAAAGCAATAGCTCTTCACACATTGGTTGAAATTGGATCAGTGACCAGGTGATTGGAGAACAAATTTTTTTTTGTTTTGCTGACAAAACACAAAATGTTTCGTTTTACGGTTTATTTGGCAAATGCTGAGAAGGCTAAAAAGGTAGATGTTCTGTGATTATGAGTTTTGGAATTGGGAAAGAACCCAAGATCTTGTTTATTTCTTTCTTAAAGAAAAATCGAAAGAAAGGCTTCTCGATTCCGTTTTTTTCTGTTCGTGATTTTCATTTTACCTGCGAAAATCGTTTAACGGAGGGTAACGATACGACTACAAACTTTAATGACGTAAGTATCTATAACTTATACTGATTGTTTCTTTAGTTATACTTATGTTATTCTGAAAAGTAATGGACCACAACAAAGAGTGTATTATTTTTCACTGTAAGAAAATGTTTCAAAATAAAAATGTATCTTTTCATTCGTAAAATTGAAACACATTAACGATGGTCATATTCCTGAAACTTTACTTTGCTAATTATGATATTTAAAATAGCAGTCATTTTTTTTTCTGCATGGACATTTAACGTTACAATAAATTCTCTATTTTTTACCAAAATCTTTTATCTAGTATTTTAAATCTTTATCCATCTCTTTTTATTATATCTAAATTTCCTTGTGTATACAAATTTGTATTGATTCCACTTAAATTACTTTAATTTTATAATTTTTCCCATTCTTTAACTCATAGTAAAGAGTTCGTTCTTATTTTCTGATTCGATTCCAATTTATCCTTTAATTTATGCGATCACGCCCTCGTAAAATCTTCTAAATCAACTTTCCCATGTTCGTACAGTTGTAGTGATAATTTCTATTAGGCTTTTCGTTCCAGATAGAAATCTTTCAGAATCCCTTCATCCAATACCATATGATTACCACTTGATATAAGGAAGTTTCTCTATATAAATTTGAAGAAATATAAAATTATCTCTCTTTCGCTCTGTCCATGAAGGCTAGAGTAGCGTAGGTGATCAAAATGAACGCAAAATGGCCTCTTTCTCATCAAAGGGAATAAATAGTCTTGATGCGTGATATTCAGATTTGCCGTGGTATAAATGTGGTTGGTATAAATGTGCTGCAGTAGTTCTGATTTTCTTTTCGGTTGCAGAATTAACTTTTGTGGCAAAAACTTTATCTTTACATAACCTCATAAATAAGTCAGGAGGAGTAATATCTGGGGAACAAAGGGTCATAGTATTGGACCATCACGTCTAATTCCCCTTATTTAAGAAGTTCAAGTATAATGCTTCCCTGACGTCTAAACTTTGGTAAAGCGGAGCATCATCGTGCTGAAAAATAATCGATTGATACAAATGATTAAGTTACGGAAAGGCAAATTGTTTGAACGTATGGAGATAAACTTCTCCTGTTACTTTCTTTGCAACAAAAAAGTAAGTGCTGATAATGTGTTCATGTACCACTCTCCGCCAAACATTCACTTTTAGGTTGTCTCGAACGAACAGTATCACATGGAGATTTTCCGAGCCTTTGGTTCGAGTTGCCTATTCACTCTTCCATAAACATGGAATGTAGCTTCATGAGAGGAAAAATGGCGATTTGAAAATCGAGAATCCTTCTCAATGCATTGCGACACATGTATAATTTTAATTTGGCCGAAGTAACGATGTGCGCATGCCTGAAATAGCCGCCTCGTGCTTTCATATAAATATCAGGTAAAATATAGATATCAGTTTGCCATTTTAGGGGTGATATAAAACATCTGAACGAGCAATTTTCACCATACAATGCCTAGGCGGAGAGCAAGCGCTGAATAGCTAGACGGTGCTGTAATGGAGAGCATAATGTGCCAATTTTCTACACATTGTCGTTTTCACCGTGGATTTCTGGAGGCATGGTGACGTACAGTTATCAAGAAAAGGCCATGGTCTAAAATAATCTTGAAGCCTTCCCATCGTTTCATTATTTGTAGTATGTTTCGAAATTTATCGGCAACAATTTAAAGGGACATAGGGGACATCTAAACAGACAATTTTTACCATGCCGTACATGGCTGAGAGGAAGAGTGACGTACAGTAACCAGGAAAAGGCCATGCCTCCTGAAATCCACGGTGACTTAAAAAAAAATATGAGGATGTGTAAGAAAATTTATGTTTTATGCTTTCCATTACAGCGCCGTCTAGCAGTTCACCGCTTGCCTTGCTCTCCACCTAAGCATTGTATGGTGAAAATTATTGCTTGTTTAATATGTATTATATGTATGGCCAATGAGTTTGGACAAGTTGTGATTCACGATTTTCTCTTCACAAACCTAGGGCACTCTATAATAATTTGAATTACATAAAATTTCAATTTCTTCCCAACCCAAATAAAACGTGATTAGGTAATTTATAAGGAGATAAGAAATACAGTGAATTGAATTAGAAATATAGAGATATATAAACGAAATAAAATTGATAGAAAGAAAAGATAAATGATAGTTATTCGCAAATTAGAATGACCACATTGGGATTATCCTATTGTATTAAAGTGATTCTTAGTCTAAGTACCAACATTCGAGGCAACTGTTAATGAAAAGTTTTTGAATAGGAATGAGTGAACTGGTAAGCTAAGAATTTATTTGTTGATAATGTTCTAGAACTAACGCGTTAAGAGGTATGCATTCAAGAGAGAGCGACATTATCTGTTATTTGGTGATTAACAAGGTAATTTTTCTCGCTCTTACGCATCATCGATTGGAATCTTGTTGTTATTTAATTGGATAGAAGGATAGCTGGTAGTAAAATTATATAAGGAAGTCAAGATGTCACGAAGTATCATAAAGTGACAAAATCTGAGCAATTTTCGTTCTGTTAACTCACGCTTTCAGGTATTTAGTAAAACCACTTAATCAAATTTTGCTTTCGTTCATTTGAAACTAAACGTGTAATTTAATTTGATTGTTTTAAATTAATATCAACGATTATTCATGATGGACATTTTTTTTTATTTTGAACTAAATGACACCTGGGAAGCAACCTCAATTTCCTAATTACGAACCCTGCATCTCGAAGATTCTGAACTTCAATTGGATTTAACATATAATTTTTAATTATTTGTTATTAATTACTACCATGTAGGAATGATACAGTGAACTGTAGAAAATGGAGTACTCTTAATTAAAATCAAATCATGCTATCTGAGCCGGCACCTCTCATTTCCAGTATTCTAGTTCTAGTTAGTAGAGTTGTGCTGTACAAAACCTCGAATTATTATAATATATTAGTTACGATGAAATTCAATCGTTAAATTATTTATATACAAATATCCCTCATCCTCTTCCCAATTAAATTTTCAAGTTTAAATAAAAACATCATGCAGTGTTTATGAATGCAGCCTTAGCACGAGAAAAACTAATAAGATATATTATTCCCTCAACGCCAAAGCTCGTATGGTAAATCTTGAGTGATTTAAAGTCACAATAACGTAAAACTGAATTTTTAAAAAGTCTTTCAAAACAAATTTTATTTAAAATAAAAATTCTAACTTGTTTCAAATATCTTGTAAAAATCAAAACACATGATGAAATTTTGACCCAGAATAGTTGTCGAGAAGACCCATTAGGTGGAGTTCAAGGACAAATTCCAACATAAGTTCGAGAAAATGTTTCTAACAAATGAAAATACAGAAGACTCTTTTAGTCTGCTAGCACCGATCAAGGCTCTATTCCATACAATGAAATGATTGAATGAACCATTTTTTTTTAACAGAATAAAGTTAACATTATTTCATTATATGAGCAAGAAACAAATGTCACAAAAATTATTGACTTACGATATATACCTTTAAAAGATTTATATTACTCAAGACATTTTTAAACTACTACCCTCTTTTAAAATGTGCATAGGAAGAAATAAAATAAAATATTCTTGAAAAAATCGTTGACATTAGAGAAACATCCAGGGTCGAGTCGAAAGACGGTTGAATCAAGGAAAATTAAGAAAATGTATTATATCAAAAACTGGAAAATTAAAAAAAAATGTAAATGTTTTTTTTTGTTTGCATTCAGTTGCTTTTGTTTCGTGATTTTAAATTTGAAATATTTTAATACTGAAATCACTTTCCTTGTAACATTTATTTGATCGTAGCGAGGACTTGATCTTTAAGCTGTTTACAAAGAGTTATCTTACTCACACATTCGCATTTCCCTTTCTTCACCTTCAATGTTTTGTAGAACACAAAATTAATTATGATAAACTATTTCCTTAAAACCGGGATTACAATCCAAAATGGACCTGTATTTTAGTCTTCCCCGTGTCTGATAGATCAATTATATGACTACCCGATCCGAACCACACATTTACCACCTAATTATTTAGGCCTTAGCTCCGACAATGTAATTAAAAAACAAATCCCGGATCGATCCATTTTAGTTTTTCTGTAAGCTCATGAGGAGAATATTTTTTTAGTTCCGAAATTAAAATCCTAAGAAGTAAATATGTTTAAAGTAATCGAAATCCTTAATTTGTTTCAAATTTTGTATCCTTCTTATTTTGCTCTCAAAACATAGATGACACATCATTGTTTCTATAGATGCACTATGCATAGGAATTTGATAAATAGATCGCTAGAAAATTGAGTTTAAAATTTTTGAGAAACGAACCACACACACAAGTGGGATAAATATCTGTATTAGAGTTTTACTTAAAAAACTTGTTTTTTTAGGATTCTGGAACTCTTTCCTCAAAATCTACTCTATTCATAATATTAATATTCTATTCATCGATACTTTCCGCATCCTAAATGACTTTATTTCCAGTAGAGCAAAAGAGAAATAGAAAAAAAATATTTTTTTTCTAATCAAAAACACACGCACAAATTTTAGGTATTGCACAATATTTGTTTAAGATATAAGGGAAATTTTAATCATAAAATTGGAAAATTTTTAAACTTTAATAAATTAGATTTGATTTCGTTCTATATATATTACGCAATGTATAAATTTTAACGTACTTCCTAGTATCCGATCGAATTTTGCTTTCATGTGTTAGTCCTGTGATAAAACTATATTATGGTATGCTCAAGCAGTGACAAATTTGGGAAGGGGGAAAGCTGAGGCTCAGGCCTTTTATTTAACGTCAAACTCAGTTGAAATTTTGCACACTTACAGAACACATTAATCCTCTCATCAGTCTTAAATTTCCTGATTAAAAAGAGTTATAATTATTTAAATAATAAAAAAATTCAATCAAACTTTATTTAAAGATGGATTGAGAGGTATAAAAATAATTTTTAATGTAAAATAATATATAAAATTTATAACAACTTGAAGCGTTAATACTTCTTTTGATCTCATATATAAGTTAGTAGCCATTGTAATGATTTTATCGGTAATATACATATATCTATATATATATATATA
>BMAW01053598.1:743562-754519 GCA_019974015.1 Nephila pilipes | reverse complement strand
ATATATATATATATATATATATATATATATATATATATATATATTAAATTATATTGATATCTTAGTTAAGCATTTCCAGCTTTTACAAATTATATATTATTTTATGTTTGAAAAAATATTTTTAGTCCTTTCAGTTCCTTTTATGTTAAATAAAATCTCCATTTAAAAAAAAAATATTTACATCTTTTAAAACTATTATACCATTTTTAGATCATTTATGATAAAAACTCTTAGTTAATCAAAAGTTTGATTCGGTTTTAATAATAACAGTCTCAAAGAACTAGCTTAAAATTCTTGCGATTCTGAATCCTATTGAAGGTTTTAAAAAACCTAATGATTTAATATGTTCTGAGTAATTAAAATGCTTCCTGATTAATGGAATGGCAATACTGAAATCAATTCAGACTAAAATTTAATATAAGAAATGAATATTTAGCAAATTGCAATAATTTAGAAGGATTTAAATTCAGTATAACATGTGGGAAGTGAAAAAAGTCTGTTTTAAAAATTATTCATGGTAGACTTTTGTTTTAAATGGAAGAGTAGAAAGTAAGAATCAAAGCATAACTATAGTTTGAAAATATATTTAGTAATTTGAGGATATAGAGGTTAATTTACTTTGAAGGTGAAACAAGGCTATATAAATATTTAAAATGTATTATGCGAGTAAATTTAATAATTATTTAAAAAAAAAATTAGCGTTCTTATCAGTCATATATATATATATTCTAAATTTTAAAGAATAATTTTTAGAAATTATTTCTGATTCGTTTTAATTGTACATATATATTCTTCTTTGAATTCTGAATATTATTTTTCAACAAAACGTTTTAAATTTATCATTATTTATAAACATTATCTGGTTTAAGTGAAAAGTTTTTTTACTTTAGCCCTTTACATAATTTTGTATAATTAAAAAGACCATAGAGAAGAAAAATAAACGAATTCGAAACTCATCACATGAATTTCGAACGGAACGAAAAATTCAACTAATACTTCTACTCTGAAAGAAAGTTGTTATAATATTCCTATCCATCAAACAATGATGTCCAGTTCATAGAATGAATAAGATTCGAAACTAAAACTTTTAAAAAAAAGCAAAATAAATTTTTAAAAAGCACTGTTACTGATAAACTATATAATACAGACACAGTAATAACAGTCAATTTTCATAACCGGTATTTATGAATATATCATTATCCACCTATCATCATTCTTTTTTTTCTTTCAAAGATATAACATGACAATGTTTATCCAGTGTGTAATTTAGTTATATCATCGCTTTCTTCCACGCACGAAAAGTTTACTTTCTATATTTGTATGAATGTAAGAACAAATTTTGTGTGTGACATGCTAACCAAAAACTCCTTCAGCAATCGTGATGAAAAGGGTTATATTGGTTGTTAAATATCTACAAAAAGAATTTATGACAGATGTCACGTTGTGTAATTATTTGTGTGTAATATAGACGATATTTTAAATTTATTTTAATATGTTTAATTGTTTGTGTATGATGCAAACGATATGGAATTAAAATTATTTTCATACGCTTGATTATTTGCTTATGAATCAGACGATATGGATTTAAAATTGATTTTCTTATATTTAATCCTTTGTGCATGAGGCACACTTTACGTTTTGATTCACATTTGTCTTACTATTTGTGAGTGATGTACAAAGATTCATTAAAAATAAATATCATTGCATTATTTTTCTTTTTTAAAGAATGGAAACAAAATAGTTATTTTTTGGAATTTTACATTTGTTTTAATTATTTTGTTCTATAGGTTTAATAAAGTGATGCAGTATAAAAGTGTATGTTAATTTCAGCTATATTTTAGTAACCAGCACACTATTGGTTTTCATAGCATGTTTGACTCATTCTGTTGCAAGAATAATATTTTAAATTATAAGGTTCACAAAATAAAAGCCTGGGTAAAACAGTTTTCTGCTTAAAGTTATGGAGATAACATCCTATAAACCCTCTGATTTAAACCACAGAAAAGAGTGTATTTTAACTGTTAAACTTAAATGAAATGTGCATGTTTTAGTAACTTAACATACACATTTAACTGAAAAAACGTATGTTTTGTTAACTAATTTATTCAACCTGTATATAAGAAACGTATCTTTATTAATTGACTTATTTTTAACTCATTGCGTTTAAGTGCGTTAGATGATGTATTCCTATGAAAAGAGCAAATTTTATTAATTGCCATATTTCATTAAAAAATGATCATTTTATTAATTCAGGAATTTTATTGAAAAAGTACATTCTCAATTAGCGGATACATTTTATTCAAAAAATGCAATTCGAAATATGTTTCATTAACAGACATTTTAAACTGAAAAGGGATTATTTTATTAATTGGCTCATTAAATAGAAAAGAATGAACTTTAATAAATGATATATTTAAATGAAAAAGCATATTTTAATAGCTAACATAAATAATTGAAAAAAGCACACACTTTATAAACTGACACTTCTAACTGAAAGATTATATATAATTAATTATTTGATTTACTTAACTCCAAAAAATCAAGTTTTATTAACTGATGTATTCAGATTAAAATTATACATATATATATATCATTTTAATTTACATATGTTTGTGAAAAATTGAATATATTTTTATTTGGCACATGCAATTGAAAAGCATTTATCTTATTTATTGTATGTATCGCATATGTAATTTTCAAAACTTTTTTTTTTTTCTATATTTTTATAAAATAGAGTGTGCTTCACTGAAAGCATAATTGTATTATTTATTTGATAATTAAAACATTCTGAAATAGAACTTTAAAACTGTAAACAAACATGCTTCACCACAAAAAAAAAAGTAAAAGAAAATTATTAAAAGTAAAGAGTAAAAATAATTATTAAAAATAGAATGAAACATGATGTATGTTTGAAAAATTACTAAGCATTTTTTCTGTTTCGTAGTTCTTAAAGCTTATTCCTTAGATTTACATTGTTTTGGAAAGAAAGAAAAATGCAATACATATTTTTCATATTGTGATTAATTGGATTCTGAAATACGGTTCCTATTTCCTCTGCTAATATAATTCATTTAACAAAACTGAATTATTCTGGTTTTTTTTAAATAAATAATGCATAAATTGGATCTTGTGGAAGTTTCGGAATTTTTTTTTTAGAAGAAGACGCTGATAAATTTAGTGGACAAATTAATTTCTAACAATTGTAAAAAATGGTAATCCATCCTTAAAATGTAAAATATATATATATAAGCTTACTTTTTTTTTTTTTTTTTTTTTTTTTCAAAATACGTCCCTCACTATAATTTTTGCAGAGGATTCATGTACAAAGAAAAAATTAAGGAAATACTTGCTTTTATCGCTTGAACTTTTTTCTTTTTTGACGAATACAAAAATTATGTAACCTCCATTGTGAAATCTTTTTGGATCCAAGAAAAGGTATATTACTCTCTTGATTGCTGATTTATTTGTAAATTAAATCCAGAGAGCAGACATAATCTGGAGTTCTAAAACAAAGTACAGTAAATGCTCTTTAATCCGGAACATTTGAAACCACGGAGGGACGGAGTGGCCGCGGTAACCTAGTGGTCATGGTCGCGGACTCGCGGCCGGCGGTTTTCGTCGAGTCACGGGTTCGAGCCTTGATGCCTCTAAATACCCACCATGTAGTCGGGGCTGATGCACGTTAAATCTGTCGAGGTCCAAAGTCATCCCGTTGGCGTGATGTGGAAGTTGGAAGAGGAAGATGCCAGCTGAGGTGTCGTTTTCGTCATTTGACCGAGGCTCAAAATTACGATGTCCGTCAGCGATAGCCTTCGTGTCGCTTTTAGTGCGACGTTAATAAAACCAAACCAAACGAAGTGACGAATAAACAATGTTGCCGGATTATCGAGCACCAGTGTTGTTTTAACGGGGAAATCAAAGTTACTCTAGATCAGGGTAAACAGCGACCCATTAAGAGTGTGGCCCGGGGTCAGAAAAATTTGCCTTGATCTGAGATTTCTTTCCCGAGCTTAAAATCATTGAAAGCAAAATAGAATGCGTCTGAAAGTGTTTCTGCTAAGATTAGCAATCGTCTGTACAATTAGGAAGGCGAGGCCGCGAGAAGATTTCAGAACTTTACGATATTAGAGCCTGAATTCAATTCGCTCTCTTATCCCAGCACTGCTGATATTAAAAAGGATCTCTATGAGAGGATTCCAAAAAGTAAGAACACTGAACCCATGAAGCTCAAAGAGAGTTTGTTCCAACAAAGTTTGCAGCACCGCATTCAAGATCAAATTCTCGGGATTAGAACGCATTCTCGTCTGTTTCCAATTGGTTGAAAAATCTTGTAGTGCAGTGTTGAAGTAACAGTCTCGATTCGGAATCGCGCCGACTGCGAGTTGGAAGAAGGTAATCCGGTACTTTTTGGGAAGGGAAAGACGTCGTTAAAGATTTTTACAGGAAAAAAAATGCTTGAAGGTAGAGAGTAAAGAATCTTACTATTGTGTCCAAGTTAAGTCGTAAATATGAAACTGGCAGAAAAAAAATTGAAAAACGTTGTCTCTGCCAAAAAAATAAATAAATAAATCATGGATACATATATTTAGGGACAATAAAGCAATTCGCTTCTTTGAAAATGAACCCAGGAATACAATTAAGGGCGAGGGATATTGAGGAACTCAAGAAAAATTACGAAAAATGATATGGAATTAAAAAAAAAAAAGCGGAATATGAAAGAAGAGAGTGTGTTTGTTGCACGGCAATGGACGTTCCTACACAGCCAACGCCCCAAGGTAACTCTTGGACTCTTCAGTTGGAACATCATCAACCACTCCTCTTACAGTCCTAATCTGGCACCTTCCTATTTTAACTTCTCTGAAGTCGTTTATGATTGGAAAAAGATTTTCAACCTCCAATGAAGGTCAGAGTGTCGTTTAACACAGGGCCAAAGAGGAGAGGAGAGACTTTTCTGACGAAGGTATGGGAAAATTCATCCATTGGCTCACAAACTCGAAAAATAGTGTTTGATGTAAAAACACGAATTTATAATTTTTTCCAAAAATATATTACCTTTTTGATTTTTCAGAAACTGAGTGCTCTTACTTTCAGGACAATCCTCGTAACTTATATTTCCTTCTGAATTCTGTCAAATTGTTTGTCAATTTGTAACACGTTGAAGCTTAGTACCTTACCATACGTCTCAAGTTAAGAGTTAATTATTTGTTGAATAAAAATAATTGTTTAATCTTACGTAAATATATGGTCTCATACGGTCTGTGGAAGTTAGTTAAAAAGAAAATTAAAATTTATTTCGTTGATAAAAATTTATAAAAAATGTGACAGCGGTTCTAAATTTTCTTAATTTTTTAAATTCTTGCAACACGTAATATTGTTTAGAAGTTAAAAGTAAAAGCTATATGGTAATTTCTTATAGTTAGAAACTGGAATAAATTTTTATAGAAATCTAAAAATGAAATATTTTAATTCTACAGCATATATTTTTAGAGTATAATATTGTAAATAATTTGCTTTTTTCATGCAAAAAAACATATATTTTTTTCATTCTAATTAAAATTAGGACAAAATTATTACAAATTTCCTAAAAAAAGTCAGTTTTTTCAAAATCATAATCAATTTAGAGCGCGTTTCGAAATTTATCCTTCAAAAATTACAGTCTCACTTCAGTGAGACCTGTTAAAATTTTTAAGACATAATTCTCTTATTTTCCTCTGTAATTTCTTAACCGAATTATTTAAAAAGGATGTGTAGTCAATTTAGAGATGTTGTTGAGAAAATAATTATAGAGGTTGTGTAGAGGTTTGTGCCCTTTTAGCTTTTATTCCCCACGAATACAATGTAGAGAGAAAATTGCATAGCATCAGTATACTTTTACATATGTACAGTTGAACCTCTGTATATTAAACTTAAAAATTCCGGGGGAAAAAATTTCGATATATAAAAATTTTGATGCACAAAAATGCTTGTAAATTTTTTTTCATTAGTTCTTTACTTTAAAAACAATAATGTGCAGTTTATTTCTAGGCAATAGAGAAGACTTAAAACATTAAAATCCATCAAAAAAATTTATGTAAATGTAGCAGTATGTATGCAATTAATGAATTAGCTAACAAAGTACTGAAAAATGAATGTTAGAATGCCAATAACGAATTGAAATTTTATTATATTTTTGAACAAAGTACTTTCTAATGTATTTTTGAATACATTCTTTTACCGAAGCCATTTCAAAGTAATGTTTGCTTTTATATAGAATGTTAAAAGAAAAAAAATTCTTCTGGAACGATAGAAATAATTCTAAAGCCATGTAGTTTGAGATGTTTTTCTACTTGTTTTCTTCGTGGCTTTTCAATTAATTCATTTATGTTATCATCATCATCTTTGGGTTTATCATGATCAGAGCAGTCATCCACTATGTCCCGACTGGTCGTGTAATCAACCATGATTTAAATTCTCGTCCACAAATAAATAATATTCATTCGAAATATAAAATAGTTATCACTCGTTCGAAAATTGTTCAAAACATTGAATTTCTTTCTATATACAGTAGCTGATCTTATCATGAAAATTCAAAGTTCCTGAAAGAATTTCTATACATATAATTTTTTAACACATAGAAACTCGAAATAAAGAAATTTGACCATATATTTTTAAAATACGATAAAATACTTTTCATTAAAAATTTGCTAAAGAAAAATATTCCTTTTTCAATCGAAATAAACTGTTAATCATTAAAAATCAGGCCATGAAATTCTTACTGAATGAATGAAATAAGGTTCTTTAGAATAATGAGCCAGTCGGATTATTCTGATGGAGAAATATTTAAAATAGACCCTGCAAATTTGTAAAAAAACGAACATTATTTTGAAAAACTAAATGGAATTTGCCAACAAACGTTTCTAAAAACACAGATTTTTCGCTGCTTTGTTCTTGACACAACACAATTCTGAAAATATATCAAACATTTGGAAACTGAAAATTTATTGCCTCCGATTCCACAAATACTGACTAATCGAAGAAGATTGTAGTCTCATTTCAAATCCCTTTTTTTAAAAGAGTTCATCTAAAATTTAATTTGTTTTTCTTGCGTAAATCGATAAATTTATTTCACAGGGTCAGGTTGAAAAGTATTTTACTATCTAGGTATTGTTTTACTGTCTGTTGATTAAGAATTCCTTAAACTATTTCTGGTCCAGATATTAAAAAAAAATGGAAGCTTGAATTCTTAAAATTGGGAATGTACTCATATTAGCTTATTTTTTTTTAAGACTCCGATACACTTTTATAGAAAGTGTCGAATTTTTACGGATAGAAGGGAAAAAATATTTTTTAGCCTTCGATCTGGAATTCATTAATGCTTTATCTTAATCAAAGGCTAATTGAGCAAAACTCGGGGGGAGGATATAAATTCAGAAATAGCAGTTTATTTTTGTCTTTTTAGAGTCTCCATTTATGTATAAATTCTCATATGCTATTACGTTATCAAGAAAACAGTATCTCGTTAGAATACGTTACAAAAAAAGAACACACCATTTAGAATGAATGGTTCGGAATTTTAACCAAGATTTTCTTTAGGAACGTCCTCAAAAAATAATTTTAAAGTCTTACTTGCTTTGACAAATTAAATAAAATTTCTTCGAACTAGCAGTATAACGTTACTTATTTACTTAATGAACTGAAAACTCACTTATGTTTCAATTTCTTGTTCCAAATGTAAGACAAAAAGAAACTAAATGTAAAAAAAAAAATACAAAAAAAAAAAAAAAAAAAAAAAAAAACCCTTTTTTGACTTTCAACCAGGATATGTGAAAAGTGTGTTGGCACAAATTTTATTCTGAGCTAAAGTTTAGATTTCCTTTCCCATTATCTCTGTTTATAAACATGATACATCAATGCATTTTGTATTTGTTACACTATTATAGTAGAAGCATAAAAGCTGCTCAGACAAGAACGATGGGGAAAGCAATAAATAATACAAGAAAATTCACAAAATAAACAACAACAAAGAAAAAGAAACTGAATGGCCAGATGTTCCATTGTTTAACGAACTTGAAAATCGTCTGTCGAAGTAGTACCATATCTAGCAATACTATAACTCATCTCATGGCCTATCGCGCATGCGCGAGTTCGTATGTCCGCTTCAAAACGAAAAATGGAGCTCCGTTGTAAAAACACTTGATGAACTCGGACTACCTGAGAGAGTTCACTCGGGTTGTTTTTCTCGCAAAATCAGGAAGTGTTTTCGTGAAGCTCTTGCTCTTCGGGAAGAATCTCTTTGGATGAACAGCGGCTTGTGAATTGATTTGGCTGGACACTAACGGAAGGATTTCGGTTTAGTCGGAGTTCACTAAAAGAGAGAGAAAAATTGTTCCTTTTTTTTTTTTGAAGGTATGTTTTCTTTTTAAAAATTTTCGTATTCATATTCATTTGAATTGTAAGAAAAAAAAAATTCTTCTTAGAACATTATTATATCACTAACTTGGGATGCAAAAATTGTTTGAACCCAGGTCTTATAATAACGATGCATCTATTTCACTGCTTTGAGATCTAATTTATATTTTAATTAATTTAAAGAGTGTTTTAAAAATTCAAGATTTATCGCATTAGCATTAAGCCAAAGTTTTTTTAACAATTTTGAATTTGGGGAATTTTTGACCAATAAAATATGTAGAATAAATAATTGTTGTACAGATGTAAAAGTTGCAATTAAAGGCAACATTATCTTGAACACAATTCTTTTAAAATACTAGATAATACATATCATACACATACAATTTATATTTAAAATAAAATTATAAAGTTTTTCGGATTTTGTTTTCGAAATTAAGTAGGGAAGGAAAATATATATTAAGATATATTTTTAGTAGCAATGATCAAAGGTATTTTGTTTGTTTTATTTAATATTTGATTTTGAAAAAAAAAATATTTGTCAATGTCTAACTAAAGTAAAAATTTAACTTGTAATAATAAAAGTTTTATAGAGAAATTATTACTGAAAATCATTTTTCAAAATAATATTGCACCTAATATTTATCTATAATAATACAACACATTGATTCAATATTTTTATTTCATTGTAAACTTTTGGATAATTCTAATATCTTAAAAAAATTTGATTTTTTTTTATTTATTTTGCAATTTAATAATTATAATTTATTAGAAAATTATTTAAATGTTATAAATATTTTTAAATACCTAGAGCAATTTGAACTTTGTGACACTTTTCTATCATTAATATTTCTGTGAAATAAATACATAACCTTTCTATATTGAATAAAAATTACTGGAAAAATTATTCTAACAGTTCTAAATTCTCGTATGCATATGTATGCTTTTAAAACACGTGTTTCTCTGGAAGATTTCTGATTTGAAACTTTCAAAAAAAAAAAATTTTTTTTTTGACATAAAAAATTGACACAAAATATTAATATGATATACAACGCATGTTTAATGGAACTCAGTACCCTAAAAATTACCAAATTATCTAATCCAAATTTATTACCTTACTTTAATTGTGTGACGTCTCTAAATATATAAACAAATTCCATAGCTCTAACTACATTATTAACGAAATATTAAAACTTTTGAATGTGCCCCAAACCATATCATTAGCTTTCAAAACTTTAAACTACTTTTTCTCACTTTTTTTCATGATGGCAATGTATTTAAAATGCTAAAGTTATTTTTGTATCAATATAAAATTTCGAAATTTTTCCTGATTGTTTTGTACAGTAAATTTGACAATTCTGTGCTTGGAAAAGTATTTAAATAAATTGCTGTTTTTTAAATGCACAAAATTAGATATACCTTTTCTCAGTTTTTCGTTATGTCTGATCGGAAACGAAAAATTGTATAAATAACTCCAACACTTCCACAGAACGCCCAGAATTGCGAGAAACACTTCTAAAAATTGAGGGAAAAAATTATTTAAAAATATTAAAGTAAGTGAGAATTGGGGTGTTTTTTCCCATGAGAGAAAAAACAATCTGATTGCTGAATAATAATGCTATTAGTCTACCAAAGTTATATAGCATGAAATGGGAAAACGAGCAGCATAAGTACTGTGATAACTGTGTGCAACTGTACTCCTGCTAAAAAGGTAAATTTAAAAAAAAAAATTAAACACGGGCTCTCATTTTTGAAATCAATAGTGCTATCCATAATTTTTCAACTTTTGAGGATCACAATTAAATTTTTCAAATAGTAATAAACGCTCGTATAGTAAACTGTTTTATATATTGAAAAAGGAAGATAGTATTAGTCAAAGGCTCATGTACTAGTAAAGGAGCAATAACATGCCAATACCTAAATTTAATGTGGACTGATCTTGCTTTGAAAACATTCAGAAATATTTGTTGAAGCTGTAAGATTATTTTTCGTATCAATCATGCTTTTCAATGCATTCGTGCGAGTATTGCCAGGAGGGGGGTACCAGTAGATCCTAAACGACCCCTAAATTAACCCTGGGCTAAAAATGTCTTTTAGATCTCTTCCACACCCACCGGTGGGTGGTAATGACGCCATTGGGAGCCACTGATCCGGATGCTAGGTACGCAATTACTACAGTAATTTATATGATACTCATGGTTACTCGTAAACTTCAGATGTTTGACCTAGATCGGCCAAATGTAGTCCTTGCGTCAAATAAAAGAAACAAACCAACGGTCGAAATTTAAATCATAATTATTATTCATATATTATCATCAATCATTATTCATTATTGTCACATCAAACTGGTGGATCAGACCACAACATCTGCATGATATTCAATCTGGTCTAACTCTGCTTCCGGGCACTTCCTCAAATCGGCCATCCTAAAGAATTATTTCCTTTTATCGCCACATGGTTATTGGTCTTCCTCTCTTTCCATCAGGTGCCCATGTCACCACAATTCTTGAGCATACTACGTGTGTAATATATATATATATATATATATATATATATATATATATATATATAT